>JARYGA010055266.1:0-42726 GCA_030545235.1 Helianthus tuberosus
TTTCAGGAGGTGGATAATGGGTATGCCAACTCGCCATCTCGTGTGATAATTATGCAGGAGTAGCTACCTGTGTATTGTCACATTTTCAGTTTGCTCATGGGTACATCCGTAAGATATGATTATGAAATTATGTTCTTGCATCGTATTATTTTCGCATAAAGTTCCATTCAGATAACATTTCTATAATGCGTTACTTGTTCTTTGAGCCTATAATTCCGTACTGAGCATTCGGCTCATTCCGTATAAATTTTGTATTTACAGGTCAGCAGGTTACTTTGGGCGGGGAAAAGAGAGAAGAATAAAGCCTAGGAATAAATCCGAAGATGTTAGAAATTAAGTTGATGTGTCCGTTTGTATATTAAATTTAAGTTCAGTTGTTATATCCTTGTCAAATAAATAAATGGAATTATGACTTTTGTTTATGATATCACTGTTATTGTGACACGTCAGCCCTTCCGGGTTGGGGTGTTACAGTCAGGCTGTCACAGCCCCCGACCCGGTTTGACCCGTTTCAGGAGCCGCGGGACAGAAATACTGCGGTATTTATTTAATTTAGTTTAACAGCGGAAGTTTATTTAAAAGGATCGTTTAAAGCTAAAATTTTCCCCTTTTATTTTATTTCACAATTCGGGATAAAACCCTGATAATTTACAATATTATGTTTTTACTATGAAATAGTGATATTACAAAACTTATTTCTTTATTTTATAATGAGCCACTATCTTAAGCTTGAAATGCTCCCCAGCACTTTTTCTGAATTACAACAGATCACCTGAAACATGTTTGAAAAAGGTTTTGTCAGCTGGAAATACTGAGTGAATCATTCTATTTACTAAAATGACACATTTGTTATAATATACAGTATTAAGAGCGATTACAATGTTTCTGATATCAAGCCAACTACCCACGGTATTTGTCACTCGACCAAATCTGTGACTATGGTCATATCCCCCATTGGCTGCCCCAATGGTGACGATTATCAAGTAATGTATACAAAACCCCACATACCGGCTGTAACTTGGTGATCACAAAGACTTAATCCCCGTAATTATAACTTTGAAAATAACATGATTTTGTAAATAGATTTGATAAAAAGAGAGAATGACTCACATTGTTGATTTAATACGGACAGAGTCTAATCTATGATTTAGCCTTGTTAACCTAATATAATTAACAATGCACACAAAACTGGGTTAGTAATCAATCCAGCAATTACGATAATTCACGAGATCAAATTCTCACAATGAATGACAAAATGCAATACTTCATCCATCGAATTAACGATGATCCGTTGAATTAACAACGAACGACAAAGTATAATACTTTATCTATCGAATTAACGATGATCCGTCAAATTAATGACGAATAATAAAGTATAACCCTAATGTGGGCGGCACTTAAACCTTCATTGGATATATTGATCGTCGGATAAATGAATCGTAGCAGCGATTGTACTAATACCCGGTATTGTGGCAGAATTTCGTGACCCGTGTGTGTTATTTAGAGTATTCCTGCTATAACTTAGAGTATACTTCGAATTTTTCCGTCGTTTCAGTACCAGAATTCAAGTCCCAAACCAACCTATTTATACTGAAAATTTTACCCCGTCGCGTAGCGCGACTGCCTACCCCCTTAGTCGTCGCGCTACGCGACTGCCAACCTATATTCATAGGGTAGCTACGTGCATGGGTAGGCTTGCTGAGTTGGTGGATTTCGAAAATTTGATTTCTACAGCTCACAATTTGGATAATCGTCAATAGGGTTTAACCCCCCCCCTGAGTTTTAGGGGCCCTAATCCTGATTCTGAAAATTCTGAAAATTTTAGGGTTTGTTCAGAATCACTTGGGTGTCTCAATTAGGGTTTCCTATTGGATTAATTAATTTAATAATTATGACTTTTGATGAGAGTTGTTACATTCTCCCCACCTTAAGAAAAATCTCGTCCTCGAGATTTACTGGAATAATTGTGGATATTTTCGCTTTATTTCTGATTCCAGTTCCCAAGTATATTCAGCTCCTCTCTTTGACTCCCATCTGACTTTGACTAAAACTAGTCGTTTGTGCTTGAGAAACTTTACTTTTCTGTCTTCTATCTGAAGAGGTTTCTCCACAAATTTTAACTTTTCGTTTACTTTTATATCTCGAAGAGATACTACCAGTGATTCATCTGATAAGCATTTCTTGAGATTGGATACATGAAATACATCATGTACTCCAGATAATTCTTCTGGTAGTCGTAAACGATAAGCTACTGGTCCTATACGTTGGATCACTGGAAATGGTCCTACGTACCTTGGACTTAGCTTTCCTTTCTTTCCAAATCTGACTACTCCTTTCCAAGGAGAAACTTTCAATAGTACTTTGTCTCCAACTTGGAATTCTAACGGCTTGCATCTATTGTCTGCATAACTCTTCTGACGATCTCGAGCCGTTTTCAGCCTTTCTTTGATTTGAGTAACCTTATCAGTTGTTTCTTGCACTATTTCAGGACCTGATAATTGACTTTCTCCTATTTCTGCCCAACAAACTGGAGTTCTGCACTTTCTTCCATATAATGCTTCAAATGGAGCAGTATCAATGCTTGAGTGATAACTATTGTTATATGAGAATTCAATCAATGGTAAGTGATCATCCCAACTTCCACCAAAGTCTATTACACATGCTCGGAGCATGTCTTCTAGAGTTTGGATCGTCCTTTCACTTTGCCCATCTGTTTGGGGATGATATGCAGTGCTCAAATTTAGTCGAGTTCCCATAGCTTGCTGGAAACTTTTCCAGAAATAGGAAGTGAATCGACTATCTCTATCCGAAACAATGGAGAGTGGAACTCCATGTAAAGATACAACTTCATCTACATATAATTTAGCTAGTCTTGCCATGCTAAAGGTTTCTTTCATAGGTAGAAAGTGAGCTGATTTGGTTAATCGATCCACAATTACCCAAATCGCATCATTACCTTTTCTGGTTTTAGGTAACTTAGTAACAAAATCCATTGTTATAAGTTCCCATTTCCACACTGGCATCTCTAACTGTTGTAGTAATCCTGAAGGTTTCTGATGTTCTGCTTTAACTTGTGAACAAGTAAGACATTTAGAAACATAACTGGCTATATCCTTTTTCATTCCTATCCACCAAAAGTTCTTTCTTAAATCTTGGTACATTTTATTGTTTCCTGGATGCATAGTGTACCTAGATTTATGAGCTTCTTCTAAAATCTTAGGTCTTAAGTCTCCCTGCTTAGGTACCCAAATTCTACTTTTGTGGAATCTCCAAATTCCATCTGCTCCTTGTTCTAATTCCTTTATTCTTCCTTTCATTCCTTCAGCATCATCCTTGATTGCTGTAGTTTGAACATTCTTCAATTGTTCCATTAAATCTATTTGTAGATTTAATCTGAGAGCACGAACCCGTCGTTGTTTCTCATAATACTTACGACTTAAGGCATCTGCAACTACATTTGCCTTTCCCTCATGATATTGAATATCACAGTCGTAGTCGCTTAAGATTTCCATCCATCTCCTTTGCCTCATGTTTAACTCTTTTTGCCCAAATATATATTTTAAACTTTTGTGGTCTGTGTAGATAGTAAATTTACTTCCGTAAAGATAGTGTCTCCAAATCTTAAGGGCAAAAATTACGGCTCCTAATTCTAAATCATGAGTCGTATAGTTTTCTTCGTGCTTTTTCAATTGCCTTGATGCGTACGCAATTACCTTCTTGCGTTGCATAAGCACACATCCAAATCCTAGTTTTGAAGCATCACAATATACTTCAAAATCTTCAGTTCCTTCTGGTAAGGCTAAGATTGGTGCATGGGTTAATTTCTGTTTCAAAATCCTAAAAGCTTCTTCTTGTTTAGGTCCCCATTCAAACTTAGTGGCTTTACAGGTTAACTTAGTTAATGGTACGGCTATCTTGGAAAAATCCTTAATAAACCGTCTATAATACCCAGCTAAACCTATAAAACTTCTTATTTCCATTGCTGTTTGTGGAACCTTCCACTTGGTAATTGCCTCTATCTTAGCAGGATCTACATGAATACCTTCATGATTTACCATGTGTCCTAAGAATTGCACTTCCTTTAGCCAAAATTCGCATTTCGAGAATTTGGCGTACAACTTTTCTTTTCTTAACAAAGTTAAGAGTGCATGCAAGTGCTGACAATGTTCGTCCTGACTTTTGGAATAAATAAGTATATCGTCTATGAAGACAATTACAAATTTATCCAAGTACGGTTTACAGATCCTATTCATCATGTCCATGAATGCTGCAGGTGCATTCGTTAATCCGAAGGGCATGACTGTAAACTCGTAATGACCATACCTAGTTCTGAAAGCAGTCTTAGGTATGTCTTCTTCTTGTACCTTCAATTGATGATATCCAGAGCGTAAATCTATCTTAGAAAAATATCTAGCCCCCTGAAGTTGATCAAAAAGATCATCAATCCTAGGTAATGGATATCGATTCTTAATTGTAACCTTATTCAATTTCCTATAATCGATACACATTCTCATTGAACCATCCTTTTTCTTCACAAACAACACTGGCGCTCCCCAAGGGGATGAGCTAGGTTGTATGAATCCTTTACTTAGTAATTCATCTAATTGCTTTTTCAATTCTAACATTTCTGTGGGTGCTAACCGATAAGGTGCCTTGGCTATCGGTGTAGTTCCTGGAATTAGATGAATCCTAAATTCTACTTCCCTATCTGGAGGTAATCCTGGTAAATCTTCTGGAAATATATCAGAATATTCTGATACTACTGGTATTTCCTGAAGATCTTTTCCCTTAGTGCTAATGATTACTGAAATCATATACACTATTCCTTGTTTTCGTTCATAATTAGCAACTTTCATTACTGATATGAACTTCATGGGCTTACGTGGTTTATCTCCTGTAATCCTAATCACTTCTCCAGTAGGTGATTGAATTTCTATGGAGTTCTGATCACAAAGGATTCTAGCATGGTTGGCTACTAACCAATCCATTCCTAAGACAACATCAAATTCAGCCAAATTCATCGGCAATAGTTTTGCAGAGAATTTATGTCCTAAAAGTTCTATGTTTCCTTCTTGCAAAACTTTATCTATTTTAACTGAATTTCCGTCTGCTGTTTCAACTGTAAAAATCTGCCTAATATTGGTTAAAGGTAAACTAAGATCTTGACAGAATGAAGTATTTATAAAACTTTGGTTTGCACCAGAGTCAAATAATACTTTTGCGTACACGTTGTGAACTAAGAACGTACCCGCTATCACATCTGGAATGAGTTCTGCTTCTTGAGTGGTCAGCTGAAATGCCCTGGCATTCTTCTTAGTAGTTCTTTCGGTCGTCTTGGGTTTGTTATCTACTGGCTTGATCAATTTAGGACATTCTGTTTTATAATGCCCCGCTTCTTCACAATTAAAACAGATTACGGTTTTCTTTCTACAGTTTTCTTCACGGTGTCCTATACCCTTGCAAAGGTTGCAGGTTACATTACATTTTCCGTAATGTTTCCTTTTGCAATTTCTACAAAAAGGTGGATTTGAATATTGCCCTGTTCCTCTTTTCTTGAAATTATTACTATTACCCGTCCGAAATCCTTGGGTAATCTTCTGAGCTAGTTCCTTTTTCCTATCTTCATCTCTTGTGCGTACCAATTCATCGGTTAGAGTATTAGCTAATTCTACCGCATCGTCAATAGTGCGAGGTCTCGCAGCTTTAACAATATTGCGGATTTCGCTAATTAGCCCCCAAATATAGCGAGAAATGAGTACCGGTTCTGGCGAAGCCAATGTTGGTACTACTCTTGCATATTCAAAGAATGTCGAGGTATAACCGCGACAATCCACACTCATCATCCGATGATTTAGAAATTTATTCGCCATCTGTTCCTTCTCATACTCAGGACAGAATTTTCTTTCTACCAAACCCTTAAATTCTTCCCAAGTCATAGCATAAGCTATTACTCTTCCTTTTGATTGTAACACAGTGTTCCACCACTCGAGTGCTCCTGCTTTGAACAGATTGGATGAATACATGACCTGATCCTCTTTACCACATTTACTTATTGCAATGACTGCTTCGGTTTTCTCTAACCAACGCAGTGATGCAGTTGCTCCTTCATTGCCTGCAAATTCAATGGGTTTACAAGCAAGGAATTCTTTGAAAGTGCAACCAGGCGTTGCAGTTTTCATTTTCTTGGGTAATGGAGCTTGATGTGGTTCCTTATTATGGTTATTGCCTCCATTTACACTATTACTGAAGTTATCTTCAGTAATTTGTTTACTAGGAACAATCTGTTGCGGTTCGATCGGATTCTTTATAGCAGCAACGAATGCTGGAATAGCATTGGCTATCCCTTGAGCAACAATGTTTTCGATATCTTGCCGAGTCATATATTGATCTCTTGAATGTTGTTCAGAATGATTAACTTCATTAATAGGTTCATTATCACTGTTTGCCATCTGATAATGTATATATATAAATTTTATTAGTAACGGACAAATAATAATTATATACAAACAATCAGAAAATTTTATAATACAGATATAGTCAAAACAATCGATTTCTCGATTTCATTTTATATCTATCATAGTATGCATCATTACTCACAGATATCATACAGAGTTTTATTGGTTATTTACAGACTAACTTTACTAGTACTATTATACAAACACCGTTTTACCATCCTTCTATTTCTCGTCACTTGTCGTTCTAAAAACGCATTTCCCTCTCATCGTACTTCCAAGCAATCTGTCCCCCTATTTCCCTGATTCTAGTTCCAGCATCAAACAACTCTTCACCAAAGTGGCGAAGTTCAGCCATGTTTTCATTACTCATGGGTGGATTAGGTAATGGTTCTGGATCGAATTGTGGAAGAAAAGAGTAAGAATCGTTGACAATATTTTGAAATTGCCAATCGTTTGTCCACCATTCGTCCATTCCTATGGGTTGGGAGTGGACTATTGGATCTGGAATTGCTGGTTCCCAATTCATAGGGAGTTGGTTTCCAAGAGGATAATTAAAAATATTATTATTATTATTATTATTGACAGGCTGAATGGTTTCACAGCTTGCCAATAGGAAATCTATCTCATCTTGAAAAGTTCTTTCCTGGGTTGGATTGGAACTCTCTCCGATTTCTCTCTGAGCTGGTACATACCCTTGCCCAACTTCCATTACTACTTCTTTAGTAATTTCCTCCATCTGTATTTCTATCTCCTTACCTTCCTCTTTGTCTTCAGTTTCCATTTCCTGTTGTTTAGAACTCTCTCCGGTTATAATTTCTTTTCCCTTTTTCAAAGGATTGTTTATTTTGGGCAGTTTTTTAGCTGGCTTCTTCTTACGTATTTTTCTCCATCCTACATAAGTCCTTTTCTTTTGTTTTGGCTTGCTCAAAGGTGGAACCTTGAATTCTACTGGTTGTTCAACATCGGGATAGTAGCTAGTATATTCCTTGGAAGCTTCGATAGTTACGGGGTAAAGATTAAGGTTCTGAAAAGCTTCGGATATCCCACTCATGCTGATGTAGCATATATGCAAAATGCATAGAATACTAAGTTAAAATTTACAAAAAATTTATTACATACTGTGTACTAATTGATTACAAAGATAACTGAAAACACACTTAGGTTTCAAATTTTATTTATTACACAGAGTTTCTAGATTGTGAGGGTAGGGTGCTAAATTTTTAAAGATTTATATTTTCTGCTACTGTGGCTAGCATATATAAATTTGCCCATTTCTCATCTAGTTTATCTTCCCAAGGTGATTTATCAATTAATTCCTGAGTTTCCCGTTTAATCCTCTTTTCTCGGATTTTCTCTTTACTTTTCTTAATAATCATTTCCCTCCTTTGAGGAAAAAGTGATTCCTCGTATTGTGCCTTTCGCACGAATATTCCTTCTTCAGGAATTTCAGCCTGATTCGAGGATTTGGTTTGGGATGAACTTCCCTTCTCATTAGATGATCTATCTAATTTAAGATAGATGCTTGACAGCTTTTGTTTACCCATACTGTAATTAACAAATAGCCAGTTAATAAAACACATAATCACATAATAGTAATCAGGAAGAATTAAGTATTTCTAAATACTTAATTTAGCTTAACCCAGTGGCTCTGATACCACCTTTTTCTGTCACGGCCCCTGACCCGGTTTGACCCGTTTCAGGAGCCGCGGGACAGAAATACTGCGGTATTTATTTAATTTAGTTTAACAGCGGAAGTTTATTTAAAAGGATCGTTTAAAGCTAAAATTTTCCCCTTTTATTTTATTTCACAATTCGGGATAAAACCCTGATAATTTACAATATTATGTTTTTACTATGAAATAGTGATATTACAAAACTTATTTCTTTATTTTATAATGAGCCACTATCTTAAGCTTGAAATGCTCCCCAGCACTTTTTCTGAATTACAACAGATCACCTGAAACATGTTTGAAAAAGGTTTTGTCAGCTGGAAATACTGAGTGAATCATTCTATTTACTAAAATGACACATTTGTTATAATATACAGTATTAAGAGCGATTACAATGTTTCTGATATCAAGCCAACTACCCACGGTATTTGTCACTCGACCAAATCTGTGACTATGGTCATATCCCCCATTGGCTGCCCCAATGGTGACGATTATCAAGTAATGTATACAAAACCCCACATACCGGCTGTAACTTGGTGATTACAAAGACTTAATCCCCGTAATTATAACTTTGAAAATAACATGATTTTGTAAATAGATTTGATAAAAAGAGAGAATGACTCACATTGTTGATTTAATACGGACAGAGTCTAATCTATGATTTAGCCTTGTTAACCTAATATAATTAACAATGCACACAAAACTAGGTTAGTAATCAATCCAGCAATTACGATAATTCACGAGATCAAATTCTCACAATGAATGACAAAATGCAATACTTCATCCATCGAATTAACGATGATCCGTTGAATTAACAACGAACGACAAAGTATAATACTTTATCTATCGAATTAACGATGATCCGTCAAATTAATGACGAATAATAAAGTATAACCCTAATGTGGGCGGCACTTAAACCTTCATTGGATATATTGATCGTCGGATAAATGAATCGTAGCAGCGATTGTACTAATACCCGGTATTGTGGCAGAATTTCGTGACCCGTGTGTGTTATTTAGAGTATTCCTGCTATAACTTAGAGTATACTTCGAATTTTTCCGTCGTTTCAGTACCAGAATTCAAGTCCCAAACCAACCTATTTATACTGAAAATTTTACCCCGTCGCGTAGCGCGACTGCCTACCCCCTTAGTCGTCGCGCTACGCGACTGCCAACCTATATTCATAGGGTAGCTACGTGCATGGGTAGGCTTGCTGAGTTGGTGGATTTCGAAAATTTGATTTCTACAGCTCACAATTTGGATAATCGTCAATAGGGTTTAACCCCCCCCCTGAGTTTTAGGGGCCCTAATCCTGATTCTGAAAATTCTGAAAATTTTAGGGTTTGTTCAGAATCACTTGGGTGTCTCAATTAGGGTTTCCTATTGGATTAATTAATTTAATAATTATGACTTTTGATGAGAGTTGTTACATTCTCCCCACCTTAAGAAAAATCTCGTCCTCGAGATTTACTGGAATAATTGTGGATATTTTCGCTTTATTTCTGATTCCAGTTCCCAAGTATATTCAGCTCCTCTCTTTGACTCCCATCTGACTTTGACTAAAACTAGTCGTTTGTGCTTGAGAAACTTTACTTTTCTGTCTTCTATCTGAAGAGGTTTCTCCACAAATTTTAACTTTTCGTTTACTTTTATATCTCGAAGAGATACTACCAGTGATTCATCTGATAAGCATTTCTTGAGATTGGATACATGAAATACATCATGTACTCCAGATAATTCTTCTGGTAGTCGTAAACGATAAGCTACTGGTCCTATACGTTGGATCACTGGAAATGGTCCTACGTACCTTGGACTTAGCTTTCCTTTCTTTCCAAATCTGACTACTCCTTTCCAAGGAGAAACTTTCAATAGTACTTTGTCTCCAACTTGGAATTCTAACGGCTTGCATCTATTGTCTGCATAACTCTTCTGACGATCTCGAGCCGTTTTCAGCCTTTCTTTGATTTGAGTAACCTTATCAGTTGTTTCTTGCACTATTTCAGGACCTGATAATTGACTTTCTCCTATTTCTGCCCAACAAACTGGAGTTCTGCACTTTCTTCCATATAATGCTTCAAATGGAGCAGTATCAATGCTTGAGTGATAACTATTGTTATATGAGAATTCAATCAATGGTAAGTGATCATCCCAACTTCCACCAAAGTCTATTACACATGCTCGGAGCATGTCTTCTAGAGTTTGGATCGTCCTTTCACTTTGCCCATCTGTTTGGGGATGATATGCAGTGCTCAAATTTAGTCGAGTTCCCATAGCTTGCTGGAAACTTTTCCAGAAATAGGAAGTGAATCGACTATCTCTATCCGAAACAATGGAGAGTGGAACTCCATGTAAAGATACAACTTCATCTACATATAATTTAGCTAGTCTTGCCATGCTAAAGGTTTCTTTCATAGGTAGAAAGTGAGCTGATTTGGTTAATCGATCCACAATTACCCAAATCGAATCATTACCTTTTCTGGTTTTAGGTAACTTAGTAACAAAATCCATTGTTATAAGTTCCCATTTCCACACTAGCATCTCTAACTGTTGTAGTAATCCTGAAGGTTTCTGATGTTCTGCTTTAACTTGTGAACAAGTAAGACATTTAGAAACATAACTGGCTATATCCTTTTTCATTCCTATCCACCAAAAGTTCTTTCTTAAATCTTGGTACATTTTATTGTTTCCTGGATGCATAGTGTACCTAGATTTATGAGCTTCTTCTAAAATCTTAGGTCTTAAGTCTCCCTGCTTAGGTACCCAAATTCTACTTTTGTGGAATCTCCAAATTCCATCTGCTCCTTGTTCTAATTCCTTTATTCTTCCTTTCATTCCTTCAGCATCATCCTTGATTGCTGTAGTTTGAACATTCTTCAATTGTTCCATTAAATCTATTTGTAGATTTAATCTGAGAGCACGAACCCGTCGTTGTTTCTCATAATACTTACGACTTAAGGCATCTGCAACTACATTTGCCTTTCCCTCATGATATTGAATATCACAGTCGTAGTCGCTTAAGATTTTCATCCATCTCCTTTGCCTCATGTTTAACTCTTTTTGCCCAAATATATATTTTAAACTTTTGTGGTCTGTGTAGATAGTAAATTTACTTCCGTAAAGATAGTGTCTCCAAATCTTAAGGGCAAAAATTACGGCTCCTAATTCTAAATCATGAGTCGTATAGTTTTCTTCGTGCTTTTTCAATTGCCTTGATGCGTACGCAATTACCTTCTTGCGTTGCATAAGCACACATCCAAATCCTAGTTTTGAAGCATCACAATATACTTCAAAATCTTCAGTTCCTTCTGGTAAGGCTAAGATTGGTGCATGGGTTAATTTCTGTTTCAAAATCCTAAAAGCTTCTTCTTGTTTAGGTCCCCATTCAAACTTAGTGGCTTTACAGGTTAACTTAGTTAATGGTACGGCTATCTTGGAAAAATCCTTAATAAACCGTCTATAATACCCAGCTAAACCTATAAAACTTCTTATTTCCATTGCTGTTTGTGGAACCTTCCACTTGGTAATTGCCTCTATCTTAGCAGGATCTACATGAATACCTTCATGATTTACCATGTGTCCTAAGAATTGCACTTCCTTTAGCCAAAATTCGCATTTCGAGAATTTGGCGTACAACTTTTCTTTTCTTAACAAAGTTAAGAGTGCATGCAAGTGCTGACAATGTTCGTCCTGACTTTTGGAATAAATAAGTATATCGTCTATGAAGACAATTACAAATTTATCCAAGTACGGTTTACAGATCCTATTCATCATGTCCATGAATGCTGCAGGTGCATTCGTTAATCCGAAGGGCATGACTGTAAACTCGTAATGACCATACCTAGTTCTGAAAGCAGTCTTAGGTATGTCTTCTTCTTGTACCTTCAATTGATGATATCCAGAGCGTAAATCTATCTTAGAAAAATATCTAGCCCCCTGAAGTTGATCAAAAAGATCATCAATCCTAGGTAATGGATATCGATTCTTAATTGTAACCTTATTCAATTTCCTATAATCGATACACATTCTCATTGAACCATCCTTTTTCTTCACAAACAACACTGGCGCTCCCCAAGGGGATGAGCTAGGTTGTATGAATCCTTTACTTAGTAATTCATCTAATTGCTTTTTCAATTCTAACATTTCTGTGGGTGCTAACCGATAAGGTGCCTTGGCTATCGGTGTAGTTCCTGGAATTAGATGAATCCTAAATTCTACTTCCCTATCTGGAGGTAATCCTGGTAAATCTTCTGGAAATATATCAGAATATTCTGATACTACTGGTATTTCCTGAAGATCTTTTCCCTTAGTGCTAATGATTACTGAAATCATATACACTATTCCTTGTTTTCGTTCATAATTAGCAACTTTCATTACTTATATGAACTTCATGGGCTTACGTGGTTTATCTCCTGTAATCCTAATCACTTCTCCAGTAGGTGATTGAATTTCTATGGAGTTCTGATCACAAAGGATTCTAGCATGGTTGGCTACTAACCAATCCATTCCTAAGACAACATCAAATTCAGCCAAATTCATCGGCAATAGTTTTGCAGAGAATTTATGTCCTAAAAGTTCTATGTTTCCTTCTTGCAAAACTTTATCTATTTTAACTGAATTTCCGTCATGGTTCAGAAAAAAGACGGGGGATGGAGGATGTGCATCGATTTCCAAGACCTAAACAAAGCATGTCCCAAGGACTGTTATCCTCTTCCGGAGATAGACACCCAGGTGGACTCCTTGTCTCAATACCCCCTGAAATGTTTCCTGGACGCCTACAAGGGATACCACCAAATTCAGATGTCAATAGAAGACGAGGAAAAAACCGCCTTCATCACAGACGAGGGGACGTTCTGCTAGACCAAGATGCCCTTCGGCCTTAAGAACGCTGGGGCCACATACAAGAGGTTTATGAACACCCTGTTTAGGGAGCAACGAGGAAGGAACTTGGAGGTATACGTTGACGATATTGTTATCAAAAGCTTGACGGAGACGACCTTGATAAGCGATATAGCCGAGACTCTCCACACTATGCAGGACGTAAACATGAAGTTAAACCCTGGGAAGTGCTGTTTTGGAGTAGAGGAGGGGAATTTCCTGGGAGTAGTAGTCACCAAGGGCGGGATCAAGGCAAACCCGGAGAAAACCCAAGCGGTGGCTGAGATGCGATCCCCCAGGTCCCTGAAGGACATCCAGCAACTAAACGGAAGGCTGATAGCATTAAACCGTTTCTTATCAAAGGTGGCTGACAAGACCCTTCCCTTTATGAAGGTATTGAAAGACTGCCTCCAAACAAACAAGTTTAAATGGACCGCGGAGGCTGAGGCAGCCTTCCAAGAAATGAAAGCATACATCTGCAAGCTCCCAATGCTGGCCACCCCAGTACCCGGGGACCCATTGCTCCTGTATCTATCCGCCTAAAAAACGACCATAAGTGCGGTCATGATGGTAGAGCGGGAGGGGAGACAGATCCCCATATACTTCATCAGCAGAACGCTTAAAGGACCTGAGGAACGGTACATGCCTTTGGAGAAACTCGCATTAGCTCTTGTCTTCGCGTCCCGAAGACTCAGGAGGTATTTCCAAGGGCACAAGATTACCTTAATGACTGATCAGCCCCTTCAGAAGGTACTCAGGAGGCCGGAGCTGTCCGGACGGCTAGCCAAGTGGGCTGTGGAGTTAGGGGAACACTCTCTAGAGTTTAAGCCCAGGACAGCAATGAAGGGACAGATACTGGCCGACTTCTTAGCAGAAGTCCCCGAGGACGAAGAAAGGGAGCTATTGAAATGGGAAGCTTTAGAGAAAGAAGAAAGAGAGAAGGAAGAAGAGGCGGTGTGGATGTTGCTTACCGATGGAGCATCCAGTGAAGAGGGAAGTGGAGCCGGAATCACACTGATAAGTCCCGAGGGGGTCGAGCTGACATATGCTGTAAGGCTGGATTTTGAGAACACCAACAATACCGCAGAATATGAGGCCCTCCTAGCAGGGATGAGGCTGGCACAAAAAATGAAAGCAAAACATGTAGAAGCCAGCACTGATTCACAGCTAGTAGTAAAACAGTACCAAGGAGAATATGAAGCTAAGGATAGTACCATGGCTCGATACGTGGAGAAAGTTAAGGAGACGGCTAAGGCATTCAAAACTTTCAAACTGGAGTACATCCCTCGTGGAAGGAACAGGAAATCTGATGCACTTAGCAAATTAGCCTCGGTAGCATTCGACCACCTCGCGAAGGAAGTCAAAGTGGAGGTCCTGACATCCTCCTCCCTTAACACAGCAGAGGTTGCCACGGTCGGAAGTCCTCAAGAAACATGGATGACCCCAATAGTCAGATTCCTCCGGGATGGAACCCTACCCGAGGGGGAGTGGGCTGCCCGAAAGATAAGGGTCAGGGCCCTACAGTATGAACTGATCGAGGGAGAGCTATACCGGAGGTCATATCTGGGCCCATCCCTTAAGTGCGTTGATACGGAGGAAGCTGAATATGTGGTTAGGGAAATGCATGAGGGGATTTGCGGAATGCACTCAGGACCAAGAACGATAGTAAGAAAGGCAATGAATGCGGGGTTTTACTGGCCACGGATGTACGAAATGGCATCTGAGGAAATCAAGAAGTGTGACAACTGCCAAGTGCATGCACCGATGACCCACCGGCACAAACACCCCATGGTACCAGTTTCGACGTCGTGGCCGTTCCAGAAATGGGCCATCGACATAATTGGGCCTTTCCCGGAGGGTCCGGGAGGGGTCAAATACGTGGTGGTAGCCATTGACTATTTCACTAAATTGATCGAAGCGAAGCCCTTGGCAAATATTACTGGAGACCAGATGAGAAGGTTCGTACTGGATAGCATCATATGCAGGTATGGGGTTCCAAAGGAGTTGGTAAGTGACAACGGGGTCCAGTTTGCTGGAAAACCCTTCAAACCTTGGTGCGAGCAGATGCGGATCCAGCAAGTGTTTACTTCCGTTACCTATGCCCAGAGTAACGGGTTAGTGGAGAGAGCCAACCAAAGCGTCATCAAAGGAATGAAGGGTAGGCTTGGGAGAAAACAGAAAGGCTGGCTGGAAGAACTTCCATTTGTGTTATGGGCATACAGAACCATCCCCAAAAGTTGCAACGGGGAAACCCCGTTCAGCCTTACCTATGGGACGGAGGCTGTCATCCCTGCTGAGATCGGATCCCCAACTGCCCGAATGAAGCTCCGGGATGAAGAGAATGAGCAGGACCTCAGGATGAACCTAAATTTGTTGGAGGAAAGAAGGGAAATAGCAGCAATTAAGGAGGCCCAATACAAAAAGCTCCTGGGAAGTTATTACAACGCCAGGATGAAGAAGCTCAACATCGTCCCAGGGGACCTAGTTCTTAGGGCCAACGAGGCTAGTCTGCAAGAAAACACCGGGAAGCTAGGCCCCAACTGGGAAGGACCCTACAGAGTCACATGGGCGAATGGCAAAGGGACTTGCAAGTTGGAAACACTAGAAGGCAAGGAGGTTCCCAGGACCTGGAACCTCATGCAGCTCAGGAAATATTACATGTAAGGGATGTACCCTTAAGGAAAACGGCCAAGAGCCACTTTTGTAATAGATAACTATATGTACGGAGGCCTTTCCCCCAAGAGGATGAACCTTTTGTAAACAATCTATGACGGGAAGTACAAGCCCCCAAAGATTAAATGAAAGACGGACAAAAACGTCCCATTTTGAGAAAACAATGGACAATTGCACCTGGGCAGACGTGCCCAGGGACACCATTAAATCTAAAACTAGAACAAATAAACACACGTGTATGAGGCATTCAAGACATGCCAAAAGCCCGGCCGTGGGGCTAATAAGGGTCTAGCTAACCTAAGACGGACAAAGCAAGTTAAAAACATAACACCACGTTACAAACTTGTCCACCGATTGGCCTCGAACAGACAATCACAGTTTAACGAAGCAAACAACAAAAAGAAAAAACAAATAAGGCAAACGTACCCGCATGTACAAAACTACGAAAGAAAATCTGCTTTATTTAATACAAAATACATATACAAAGAAAAGCCCTAACAACTTGGGCAAGAATTAGCAATGAACAAAATTGCAAACACAGCAAGGTAAAACGAAAACATAGCTCCTCGCTAAAATAGCCTAAAAATCCCCAGGAAATCACCAAACTGGCCTCCGGTAAGAACCCCTGCAAAAGCAAAACAGGCAAGAAACAGGCTACAAAACAAAAAGGCTATACATAACTATGAGCCATACGGTTAAAAGTCAAAGTGGTCCCCAACACAAAAGACCACCCAAGATAGTCAAGCAAAACACACAAGTATCCAAAAGTAGGTTAAAGTTATTACAACCATATCGAAGTGTATCAAATGTTTGGAATTCATTGGGGATCACCCCCGGAAAGAGATGGCGGAGACGAAGGACCGGCAGAGGAGAACAGGGTCTTCAATTCATCAATAGAGATCAGGGGATGCTCCAGGATTTTGGCAATGATGGCTGGGGTTTTACACCCAAACTCCTCGTTCAGTTTGGACAGCCTCTTTTTTGCCTTAGAGTTATAAAGAGGAGTCTCTTTTCTACCCAAGCCTTGGGCAGAATAGGCATAACCATCCTTTAACCCTGCCTGATAGCCAACATCCCTATAAGCCCTGTAGACCTCCTCCAAACCGCTTTTAAAGTCCTCCGATTGAGCAACAGCAGCGAGAAAAGCCCCAAAACCTTCAGTAATCAACCAATGCTTCTCCCCCGCCAATCGCTGGTTATCATCGGAAGTTACCCCGTAGTCTGCATACATGGTGTTAAGCTGCTCCTGGGAAACGGAGCCAACTTCCTTCAAATGCTTCAGCTCAGCAGCAAGCTCCTCCTTCTCCTCAACCAACGATGCCATCTCCCGCTCCCAAGCCCGTTCCTTCCTCTCAAGCATAGCCCCAGCTCCCTAAACAAAGAATCAGTGAGTATGTATATATATAAAAAAAAGAAGGGGAGGGGGGGGAAGACTATGCACCTTCTCCTCCTGTAATCTCCTCTCAGCATCAACCACCCGGCCCCTAAGCCCAGCAACAACCGACTGGGAAGCTTTAAGCTCAGCCTTAAGTCCTTCGTTCGCCTTCCTCAGATCATCAACCCTTTGCAGCATCCCAGCACCCCTGAAAAAGCTTTCACACAGAGACATACTGTATTGATCTTCAAAGAGATCATCCCTCAGGGCAGAGTTTACGAATTTGTGTGAGGGAGGGACAACATGGTTCAGAAAGTCCCTAGCAGCTTCAGGAGTCCTTATAACGGAAGAATTAGTTACCTTCCATTTAGGGACATAAGTAAAGGGGAGGGCGTCGGCAAACAAAGGGGCAAGAGGGGATCGATGAACAGGGCCTTCGAGGGTAGTGGGTTTGCTAGTCCCAGTAGCATGTGGGGGAGAAAGTTCGAAAGCTGAGGAAAAGCGAGCCACCCCCACCTCAGAGGCCTTGTCCCGGATACGGGAAGGAGAGGGACCAGTAGGAATCTCTATAGGCTCCAGGGAACTCCCCTAAGAAATAAGAAAAGGAGCAATCAGGAACCACACAGAAAGACAAAGAAAAAACAGGAGAAAAGAAAGCTTACCAACAAAGGAGCACTCACTAAGCTTGAGGACTTCAAGTGCTTAGACAGGGAACCCTTGACCCCAGCAGGGGGAAGGTCAGAAACAGCTCTAGAGGAAGGGGAAACCTTCTGACCACTGGCACTACGGAGCCTCTGACGGATGTTACGAGGTGCAGGGACCGGTTGGGGGCTAGCAGACCTCCTGTTACGAACTAACTGTATCTCCACATCTTCGCCATCACTTTGACCGGAAGGATGAATAGGAGGAAAGTCGGGAGAACTCTCCTCCTCACCGGAAGGGTTCTCCTCATCACCACCTAGGGTGGCAGAACCTCCTGCCCGGATGGATCCCCCGGTAACCTGCACTTCCACATTCAACCTAGGATCAACCTCATTATCAACCACATACTTTACATCCTTGGAATCACCCTGAAGAAGTCTCCACAAAGTTATCTCTACACAAAAAAGAAGGCACTAAAGATGACTACGGAATTTCCAAAGACATAAAGGAAGAATGGATGTAAGAAGCAAACCAAGAACAAAAAGGTACCTTTCTTGCCGAAAAAAGCCCTTGGGCGGACTGGATAAGAGGGACTTAGCCCCCCCATAGCAAGCATCCCTTCGGAGAAAGTGAACGCCCTCGTTGGGTTGTCACACATCCTTTTCCACTGAACAGTCTCGGCCGCAGAAAGGGTGGGAATGGTGTCCTCGATAGCAGCGTCAAGATCCTTTGGCAAAGGAGAATCCGGCAACATGGCGGCTGAAACAAAGATGAATCTACACTTCCAGTCCTTCGGATAAGTAGAAGTGGGCATAAAACTGTAACAGGGCCTTGAAACGTTGTTCTGTCGTTTCGCGAAGGTAAACCAGTCTCCATCGGAGATAAGCCGGTAAAACATGCAGAACAGAGGAACAGAGGGCTCCCCTGAGATAGCCGCACAAGACAGTTCAAAATGAACCACTCTCATGAACCCTAAAGGATGAATCTGTGAGAAGTGAACGCCGAAGTGACGGAGCAGAGAAACCTTGAAAGCAGAAAGGGGGTATCGGACCCCACAGGAAGAAAAGGCAAGGGTGTAAATAGGTATCCTGTCCGGCGTACATTCTGCCGACTCACTAGGGCCGGGCAAGGAGGGAGAAAAGCGATCCGGGATGTTGTATGCCTCAACGAAGGATCTCAAGTCCTTCGCCGTCAACACAGACCTTATCGAAGACCGGCCACCGCGACTCATGGTTATAAGAAATTGTAATACAGGGAGGAAGTTGCAGAGAAGAAAAGAGAGTTAGAAAGTTTGAATGGAAGATCGGAAAAGCCAAATAGGGTTTTTAAAGAGACGCCGCTGACATACAAGTAACCGTCACATCAGCGGTCTCTTCAAAATTCGAAAATGGGCACGTGTTACTAAGGGATTAACTCCCGCTAACAGTTATTCGGCGATGTCATCATTAATGGGAACGATAGGTGATAACTGACCCGGGGTGGGCCCATCAAAGGAAAAACCACCTCTCTCAAGCAGTTGTGATTCAGCCCCGGATCATGAGCCTCGGGTCTCAGAACCAGGGACTAAAGATGACTTGACGACGGGCCAGTGGGCAGGCCCACTCTACCCGCTTTGGACTATCTTTAGGAAGCCCAAATTATATAAAAAGCCCATCAGAAGGAATCACCTTGTCCACTAAGTTTCCTTCTCTTTTATGGGCTGGAAAACAGCTAAGCAAAGGTACTGGCCTCATTTAATGAGCGATAGGAAAAGGATCTCGCCTGAAAATACTGTACTTCTCCGGCCGAAGCATTAATTAGGGAAGGCATCTCGCCGCTGGGGGTCAGACACGTGTCTGCACCTCCCGATAACCTCTAGAAGCCGTTGGATCATATGAGAAAAATATCTAGTATGATAAGATCAAGCTGTTATATAAGAGCAAACAAAGAGAACAAAGGCATGTATCATCTCCGGCTTTCTCTCATTTACTACACCTTCATTTACTCTCCTCTCATTAACTTCCGACCAATATTCTCTCACATTTACTACACACGTACACTAATAAGATTCACACCAAAAAGGAAACCTTCCGGTGACTATACTCATCGGAAGAAGCTCCTCTTATCTCCGGTAAGTTTACTTACTCTCACGCCGGAGCTTGGTCACGGATCCCCCTCCCGGGGTCCCCCGTGACGAGGCTAACGGTTTATTCTTTTGTAGCAAGCAAGGACAAAGGCTCTTGACGTCACCGAAGATCCAACTAACGTCAGCCAGAGGTTGGGTATTCGACATCAATATTGTGTCCTTTCTGAAAATATTAAATCATTAATGCGTTTAATGTGAAAAGACCAGGGTTTTTCCTGATATAAACATAACTTGTTATAGATATTTAACTTAAGATTAAAACAATGTGAATTGATAATACATATTATAATAAATTGGCAAGAATTTGTTTAAAAAAAACCTTATAACACGCATCATATTTACTTTTAACATCAAAAAGTATGTTTTACACTGATACTTTCATTATCTCAACAACCTTTCATTTCGGCATAAATATAACGTACTAAAAGTTTTCATTTTGACAACAATAAAAAATCTACTTTTTTTTTTTAACACTCAGTATTTTGTATTAGGTAATAGAACGAGATAATGAAATGAATAAAGTAATGGAATATACAACGGAATTAAATGGATTATTCCATTGGATGTTAAGTTACTCATATGTAAATAGAATGAATCACAATTTATTAAAAACGACAATAATATATGATAGGATTTGAGGCTCTCATGATTGTGTTTGTTTGTGAGATTTGAACAAATCAAATAGATATGAACAGTTTTAAGTGCAGCGGAAATGAATAACAAACTTTGTAAACACAATCAAAGGAGAATGTAGTTTGATAAACAATTGCTTTTCATAGAGTCGAAAGATTACATCAAAAGCAAAAGGTTACAACGCAAGCTTACACACTAAACTCCCCCTCAGCCTGATACTTCAGAGTTGGTTGCACAAGATGAAAGGATTGAATTGAGGAGAAGAACCCTCTCAAAACGAATCAAATATAACAGTACAGAGTGCTGTCATATTTATAGGCAAACCAAACTACTGATGTACCTCAGCTGACGTCACCATGATAGTGACATCTAACAGCCTAACAAACTATAAGCACTGGTCTATACAAACTACTGATGTCTAACAAGTGATTGATAATAAAATACAAAACAAGTCTTGACACTGTTCAGCGTTCCACTGTTGTAGCCTAAGCACTGATTACTTGACCATCAGTGCTTTCTTCAAAAGGTGATCAGTCTTTGAATGAGCAGTGCTTGGGTCTTCAGCAGTACATAAGAGACAGTAGTAGATAGAGCTCAGTGTTTGCCTTTTAGCAGTCTTTAGTTATTTCATCAGTGTTTGGTTCATCAGTTGTTCTTCAGAGCAGTACTTAGAGTGTATCAGCAGATAGATAACCACTGTCAAGGGGAGAGCTTAGAGTAAACGTCTGCTTATTGTGAATCCACTGTTGTGACCAGGTTTTGGCTTTACATTATCTGTTCCTCTGGTAGGGTTCAATCCCAACAATCTCCCCCTGGAACAGATAATGCCAAAACCTGTCATTATTTTGGATCTTTATTACTCATCAGAAGTTCCCTTGCTTTACTTTTAAATTCTTCTTCAAATGCTTTGGAACTTGTATCATCTTCATCCCGACACAGTGTAAGTTCTAGGAGATCCTGCAAATCTTGAACACTAAGGCCTAGTGCTTCTTTCCTTGATATATACTTCACCTCTCCATTGGATCTGACCAGAGTCAATACGTGGGTCTTTTGATCAGAGAGCCACTTTAGTACTTTTAAACCCAATGGATTTCTTGGGAGAGATTTATTTGAAGATGAGCTTTGAGATATTGGCCTTGAGAAGACTTGCAGACTTTCAGACATTCTTTTGAAAGCCATTTCTATGACATCATTTGCTGCAGCTATATCTTCTGCAGTATCTCTTTCAATCAGCTCCTGTCTTTCAATGTCTGTCATGTCTGTTGAAGTGTTTGGTGATGCAGGTTTGGTTAACATCCTTTTAAAAAGGTTTTGAAGTTTTTCCGAGCTTTCTTCTTTTAGACCCATTTTCATGATGGATTCTGTGAAGTACTCAACTTCTTTTTCTTTCACCTCTTCGCTGGTCAACTGTTCTTTTTCTTCTTGGTTTGTCACAAAAGTAGACCGGAACAGTGTTTTGAGGTTTTCTATCTGCTGTTCAAGCTTCATTCTTTGTTCATGATTCTTTGAGGTGCTTGAAACAGTTATCTTTCTTTTCTTTAGCCTTTCATAGGCTTCATCAGTCTGCTGTTTTGACCATTTTGATATGGCTTCAACAGTATCCATTTTTGCATCCACCAGCTCCTTTTTCTTTCTCTTATACTCAGCAGTTAGGTCAGCAATGAGCTTTTTGTATTTGCTCCAGTTTGGAGCATTCTTCTTCTTTGTAGGATCATTCTTGATTTTCTCAATCCTTTCTGCTTCATGCTTTAGAGCGACTATTGGCCATTCTTCGAACTGTTGTTCTTCAGCAGGATAGAATTTCTCTTTCATGATGTAGGCTAGATATTGTTTTCTTAACTTTTTCCTTTGTTCAGCCTTTTCTTTGATTAGGTCTTGTGCAAACTCTTCTATCGGCTTTACTTTTGTGAAGTAGAACTCCAGTCTTTTAGCAATGCCATCTTCGCTTAAACGTTCACGTTCACTCTCAACTTTAGCTCTTAGTTTAGCTTGCCTTGCCTTGATTTTGAGGTAATCATCCATATCATCTGGTGGCATGTAGCCTATGAGTGAGGAGAATCTTCTTTTTGAAGAGTCTTCTTCTGTATAGAATTGCCTCATCTCATTTTTGACAGCTTCAAGTTCCAGTGGATGTTGTGCAGCATTAGGATCATGTATACCCTCATCGGCAGGGATTGGCTTTCTTTTTCTGTTGAAGAGCTTTGGTTGTGATGTAGGAAAGGTGAGAGCAGTGGTGGATGACTGACTAACAGCTGTTGAAACAACTGGTGTCTCAACATCTGTTGTCATTACAACTACTGATATGTCAGCAGTTGTCTTCTGCTTTTGAGCAGGGGATGGAAGTGGTGAGGTAGTTTTTGATGGTGGTGGTGAATCATCATCTGATATGAGATTCCTTCTCCTTTTTAATGAAGAAGGGGCAGATGATGTTTTGGGTGAATCAATGGTTTAAGATTGGATAGCAGTGGTTTGTGATTGTGATTGACTGACAGTGGTTGAAACAACTGGTGTTTCAATCACTGTTGTCATTACAGCAGATGTTGTAACATCTGCTGTCTTCTGCTTTATGGCAGGAGGCAGTGGTGGTGATATGATTGTAGATGATGATGGTGGTGGAACATCAGTTGTAATGGTGTGTGATAGAGTGGTGTGTGTTGAAAGTGTGTGTGTTGATGAAATGGCAGCTGTTTGGCTACTGATAGCAGTTTTTGTAACTACTGCTGTATCAGCTGTATGACTAACAAGTTTTGAGACCTGCTTTTCTTTTTCTTTTGCTTTTTCAGGCTCAATATGAAGGCCATGTTCTATTCCCATCTTATTCATTTTTCTCAACAGCTTGATATTCTCCCCCTTTTTGGCATTATCTGAAGGGGGGTTATCAAGAAATGATAGGGAAGAAGGAGCTTTGCCAGAGACACTTTGAATGCTAGCCTTTATAGGCTTGATATCTGCTTGCGTGTCTTTAAACCTTGATTCCACCATGTTGGTCAGCATTTGCACATGAATAGCATGCTTTTGATCAGCCATCTGTTGCTGTTTTTCAAGCATGGGTTTAAAAATATTCCAAAGCTCATTTTCAGCAAATGCATGTTGTGCAGGTGCTTGAGCAGGAACAGCAGTGGATTGTGCTTTCTGAGCTTTTAAAATCTCTTGCACCATCTCCTTTATTTCAGAAACTGATTCTTCAAGTTTTTCAACTCTGCCCGTCAATTCCTGATATCTTGAATCATCACCCATTTTACTGGGATCATCTGAATCCCCACCAGCAGTGGTTATATCAATGTGTGACTTAGGAACAGAGTCCCAAAAATCACCCATTGATGCCCCTTGTTCTTGGTACTAGGGACTTCTTTCTTCAGCACTCGATAAACCTTTGATGGTACCAGTGGTTAGATCCAACTCACTGGTGGTTACCGAAGTTGCCATGGAAGAAATTGCCTTCAAGGGAGTCTTACTTATGAAACAACTGTCCAACTGAGGATCTGTTGATCCACCAGTTGTAGTTGCTGCTCCACTTGAACTACCACCGAGAGTTACTTGTAACTCAGGGGGTGTAACCTCCTCAATTGTTGCTGGGATAGCAGGAGTAGTAGCATCAGACCCAGTCACCTGTGGGGGTATACTCTCAGTGACAGGTGATAGAGAGGAACTGGTTTGTGTCTGAGCTATAGCAGCTGCATGCAACAAAGGTAGCATGGAATGTGGCATTATTATTGGTGAGGGGATGGGAGTTGAAAGAGACATGTCCTTGGGATCAGGACTGAGGAAGATGGATCCGAGTGGATTCAGAGCTTCATATTGTGGTGTCCCTGTGCTTACAACCTGATCCTTTTGTGAGGATGCAGGAGGAGTTTTAGGCATGGGTTGAGATCTTTCTTCCAACTGCTGTGAGGAAGTAGCAGCAGTGGTTTGTGGTGACTTTCGTGTTGTCACTGGCAGTTGCTCTGGGATCTCATCTTCCAGAGTTGCCTTTGTTTTGGGTTTGGTGGGTTTTCTGGATGTTTTTCTTTTGGTCTTTTTGGTGATGTCAGGTGTGGGTTTCAAAGCAGTGGTTGTGCTGCTTTGATCACCTGGAGCAGTGGGCTCAGCAGCAGATGTCTGAGGAGCAGTTGTAACTACTAAATTCTACTCAGACACCTCTGCTTTTGTTTTTATAGGTGCCATCATCCTTGAAAATGTTTCATTTGTTAAGCTTTTTATTTGACAATGAACACCTTGTTTAAGCAAATTTACATTTTCCTTTTGAAATTTTTGTTCAAAATAATAACTCAAAAATCTTGGAAAAAGTAAAAATGCTTTGCTATCAACATTTTTTATTAAGTCATTAAAGATCTCCTGGGAGTAGTTGTAGTTTTTGTTGTTAAGAATAACATATCCCAGGCATTGAATCTTTAATGGTATTTCGTTGAACGATGTTGTTTTATTCGAAACACACATCAAAAGTGTGTGAAATAAAAACCTGGGTGCAGAAGGAAAATAACCTTTTTGTAAGGTATCTACATTTGATTGTTCTGCATATCCCCTTTTTACGAAATCAGTTTTCATCTCGGCTTTATCAAAAGAGATTTTACCTTCCTGATCGTCGAGATTAAAGACTTCGGAGATTGATTGTGGTGTGATTTGAATCACTTTACCCTGTATCGAGGAGTTAATGGCTATGACTTTATCGTCTTGTTTTTCAAGCGTCGCCTTTTTCCAAAACTCTCTCTGGGTTTGCAGATAGATGAGAGCATTTGCTGTCAACAAAGTTTTGTACTTTGATGCAAATATTGTATCAATGATGGAGTCGAAAGTGTGGTTGTCTTTGGGTTTTGTGAGTAAACCCAAATAGTTGTGAGATTGTTTGTATGGTATTTCGATGGATTCTTCGGCCGTTTGAGCGACCTCTTTTGAAGATGGTGGTGATTTTGGTTTAGAATTTGATTTTGACTTTGATTTTGTCATTTTTGCAGAGAAGAACGAAGAAAGATTTTGAAGTTTTTGAGAAGAAGGGTTGGAAACTGCTATGAGAAGAGAATTTTGGAATTCAATTCGACAGTGTAAAACCCTGTTTGGGGTTTAGGGCAGGGTTTTATTTAGGGAAAAAAATGATCGCTGATGTGGCAGCGGTTATTACGATCTGAGGGCTAAAAACTGAGCACGTGTCAAACACTGATGAAATGGATGAAAAATGGAGAACAGTTGTTTTAATAGCCACTGATGAATCAAGCATCAGTGGTTACAACGGTAATAATGTGAAGGCAGTGGAAGATATTTACTATCAGTAGATAGTATATCAGTGGATAAGACACTGATTTTGAACATCAGTGCTTTTCAAGAAAATGAGGGATCAGTGGTTAACTTTCAGCAGTGGACAGTGTTTAGAGATCAGACGTTGAAACAAAACAGTGGTTAGGGTAAATGGTACAGATCTGAAGGACAAGCATTCCAGCAACAGTTCTGAGAATTTTCATTCAAGGTTTTGCCACATGTCAATTTGAAGGACAGTGGTCTAGTGTGACGCCCTAACACGTTTTAACCAAATTTATCGCAGCGGAAATTTCATATTTTAAATTTCTTTTATTAATTTCATTCATTCACATTAAATATATTAATCCCTTCTATACTTAATCAAAAACTAACATACTAATATCAAATTACGTGATCACATACACACCCACGTACAATCCATGTCTTGACTCGATCTTCAACCACGTACACTTCTTGATGAAACATCCATACACCTATACAGCCTGAAGTCACCACATTCAATCACATCATTAGCAACCGATGACAAAATACAAAATCTTAACATATGCATAATAAAGCGACAACATATCATGCTTCCTCTATTACTAGCCCCTTCATCCATCCATTGTATCACTCGCATCAAATTGCGAAGTCAACCTTCACCTCCATTGTTAACATACCTACACTTCACATTAGTTCTCAATAGAAAAACGATTAGTATCATTAGCGTCTTTTCATATGAACATGACCTCGAATACACATACTCATTTTTATGCATAATTCATTATATACATTCCCTTTCTTACCCAAACTTAATCAAATCTCTTTATTAACCACTTCCGACCCATTTCCACTAAAACTTAACTTAGTAATAACAACGATTCATACCTTCTTACGTTACCTTCAATAATTACCATACATCATAAATACATTAACAAGCAAAAGGGTAAGTTCGGAGTTCACTTACCTCGTGCGTCCGAGTTCAAGCATAGCTTCCGTGTTTATCCTTGGCCCGTTGCCCTTCCATGCTTGTGTCCACATTGACATGACTCCTATCCGTACATGTCATTACATTCACATTCTTGTTAGCATATATGATTGTGCGTATGAACGATCATATCAATTTCATATCTCACGTATGACTTTCATTAGTCAATTCAAACAAACATAAAGCATACTCAACATCAACCTAACATAATCTTCACATGAACTATATCTAAAATACATTCCTCATGTTAGTTTACTATCAATTTCATTAATACCACATTCTATACATGTTTACCCATTAATTGCATACAATTTCACATATTATTGTCATTTAGACATTTCATCAAACACTTGGTGTGCGTACTACTTCCTAAGCATAATGTACAAGTATTTCATGTGTTTCTTCCTAATTATCACCTTCATTTATCAACACAAGTAAACATCATACAAATTCCATACCATAATCACTCTATATATAAATACCCATCACATACTACACATATTCCTAATCAAGTTCATACCATTTCATGGATTAAACATAAACCCACTTAACTAAGTGTGGTAATTCATCCAAACACCTAAATTCTAGCAATTTACTCAGAGTCTTCACTTAGGGTTTGTTCCTAAACGTGTATACATCACTAATTTGGGCATAACCTTCATGATTCATATATAATTCACCACTAGTGATGATTATCCAGATTTCTCAACTTCATTAAACATCAAAATTCGACATACCTTATGATCCCCTAGCTTGGGTGATCGTTAATTCATGTTCCTTCTTGAATTTGAGCCCCGATTCCTCCTTCAATTGGGTGATATATGATGAACTAGGGTTTGGCTCTCTAGAGCCTTCCCCTGATCACGCACAGAACACACACGAAGTGTGTGTGTGTGTGTGTGTGTGTGTGTGTGTTATTTTCATTTATTAAAACCACTTTCAAGTTATCCCACTTTGGTCCCTCTTGTTTCGTTTTAATTAAATAGGGCTACAACTCTCCGTTTGATACCAACGATATAACAATCAACTAGGTTAATTATTCCTAGTTATTATTCATTTACGGGTTTACTTTTACCCCTAGTGGTATTTTTACCCGTTCCTTTATATTAACCGGGTTTAAATTACTAAACCCATTTTTGGGGTGTTACATCTAGTACCCCAGACGATGAAAACTTTTTACTAAGGCAACTCATTTTCGTTTAATATTCAATTAAAACATGAGTACCCTAGTAATTCAAGCACAGTTTGCAATCAACCTTTGATAAAAATTTAGGAGCAAACCTGAGTATGACATGATTTTGACATATGTACCGTTTCCTTTTGACCCATTTATGAGGACAATAATACCACCAAAAATAAGGTATTACATCCTGACAGGAGCTGAAACTATTGCCAACAAAAACAAGCAAAAGTTCCAAATATATTATTCCAAAAAAAATAAGAATAATATATCCTGGTTATTCGAGAAAATCCTTTGAACGCAACACAAAAAAAAGGTTAAAGGATTTTCTGAGAATAGTATCAAAAAGGATCTGGTATAATTTCAATAGAGTATATAATCACATCATTCACAAGTTATTGAAAATGGTCAGTGGTTTGACAACAGTGGTAGGAAACTTTTGGATACATTTTGACCACTGTTTGGTACCATTTTCTTTGTCAGTTGATTGCAACATGAGGACACATGGATGAATTTTTGAACATTTGTCTAGTCCTCTTGAAATTTAATCACTGGAGACACTATTATCACCTGAACTTACTTGAACCAATAAGCACAGACAGTTGCTTAATGACCATTATTATCCCAAGCTTTGACTCTTAAGTGTTTTATGTTTATACTCTTTTCTTTTGACTTCAAAAGTTTTGAGATAAACACACTTTCGAGTTTTTGTGAATTTTAGTCCAAAATCATTTTGCAGTAATGTTTTGAGAGACTTGGTTATGTTTGCACAAGTTTTTCAGCCAATCTCACACTACATATGATACGGACTATGTTGACCCCTGTTTTCTTAATGTATTTAAACAAGGTTGATTTGTTCCTTTTGAGGATCTCAACCTGTTTTCAACACATAAGATCTAAATAACTAAAGTCTTAATTCCCTCTTTATAGAAAATCAAAACACTAATGTCTTATGAATCATAGGTTTTGTTAATCTGAGGTTCATACTTTAGTATTTAATGAAAACATCACAAAAATCAAAACAACAGTTGAAATCAATTTTAAGAATATGAAATGATCTCACAGTTTAACAGATATGTTTTCAGATCTAGAAACCATGAGTGTCTTGTGCATGAAATCACTTGTTGTGTGAATTTTGTGTGTCATATGACATCTTGGTTGATTTACAGAGTTTTTTGAATAACCATTTTGAACATGATTTACTCGATACTCTGTTTTTCAACTAAATACAACCAACCTTAGTATCAATGAATTTTGAGCCGAACTGTTATGTCAATTTGACTGTTAAATCGAAATTGACTGTCCAGGCTCTGATACCAATTGATAGGATCTGAGGCTCTCATGATTGTGTTTGTTTGTGAGATTTGAACAAATCAAATAGATATGAACAGTTTTAAGTGCAGCGGAAATGAATAACAAACTTTGTAAACACAATCAAAGGAGAATGTAGTTTAATAAACAATTGCTTTTCATAGAGTCGAAAGATTACATCAAAAACAAAAGGTTACAATGCAAGCTTACAGACTAAACTCCCCCTCAGCCTGATACTTCAGAGTTGGTTGCACAAGATGAAAGGATTGAATTGAGGAGAAGAACTCTCTCAAAACGAATCAAATATAACAGTACAGAGTGCTGTCATATTTATAGGCAAACCAAACTACTGATGTACCTCAGCTGACGTCACCATGATAGTGACATCTAACAGCCTAACAAACTATAAGCACTGGTCTATACAAACTACTGATGTCTAACAACTGATTGATAATAAAATACAAAACAAGTCTTGACACTGTTCAGCGTTCCACTGTTGTAGCCTAAGCACTGATTACTTGACCATCAGTGCTTTCTTCAAAAGGTGATCAGTCTTTGAATGAGCAGTGCTTGGGTCTTCAGCAGTACATAAGAGACAGCAGTAGATAGAGCTCAGTGTTTGCCTTTTAGCAGTCTTTAGTTATTTCATCAGTGTTTGGTTCATCAGTTGTTCTTCAGAGCAGTACTTAGAGTGTATCAGCAGATAGATAACCACTGTCAAGGGGAGAGCTTAGAGTAAACGTCTGCTTATTGTGAATCCACTGTTGTGACCAGGTTTTGGCTTTACATTATCTGTTCCTCTGGTAGGGTTCAATCCCAACAATATAACTGTCTCAACAACAACAGCAGCAACAACAAAAGCAACAACGACAACGACAATAACATACTAATGGTAAAAAAATTAATAATAAAAATATTGATATTATTATTAATTAATTAATGAATAATAATAATAATATATTTATTAACATTCCTTGAAGGAATGACAAAAAACACCATTTTAACAAAGAATGAAATTGTTATATTTGAAAGAAGCTACATTCCTTGTGAAATGCTCTATTATGTTACAACATGATAACCAAATATGTTTTCTTTTATTACACGAGAGTAATCAATTTCATTCCGCTATCTATACCAAAAGCTACCTCAAATGTCAAATTTCAACTTTATTAAGTTTATAAAATAATTTTAGACCTATTTGATTAATGTAGTTTGAACAAACAACATAACTAAACCAACACAATTAATAAAGACCTTAATTCTAATAAACATTTGATAATAATAAACATACTTAATATCTTTATAAAATAAACAATTTTAATAATAATAATAATAATAATAATAATAACAATAAATAATAATAATAATAATAATAATAATAATAATAATAATAATAATAATAATAATAAAAAGTAAATTATGCAAAAGAAAGTTGATACTTCATGGTAGGGTTAAAGAAAGATATCATGAAGTTGCATTCCACCTAATCTCCCTCACCTTTATTCTTCTTCTATTTCCTCTTCACGTACTCTCTCTCTACTCTCTCTCTAAACTCCACAAACTCCGATCACCAAAATGGTCACTTTCCGACCCGTTTTCACCAAACTCATCTCCATCCTCTTCCTCCTCCTCCACCTCGGCTGCTTCACCATCCTCCCCACCGATCACCACCACCGTCGCCGCCGTAAGAAACCATCCTCACCCCTCCCTCTCCTCCGCCCCACCACCACCAAAATCCTCAAACCCAATAAAACATGGTACTCCTTCATCAAACGGATCTTCTCATTCAAACCCACTTCACAACCCGACCCGAACTCCATCATCCACTACGTACCCACTTCTCCAGCCTCCTCAACCCGCTCATTACGCAACACCAACCCAACCCGACCCGGATCCTTAACCGACTCCGACTTCTTCCCGCTTCGAAACGACATTTACCCCTGCACCAATTGTGGAGAAGTGTTCCAAAAACCGGGTTTTCTTGAGCAGCATTTAGCGTTTAAACACGCGGTTTCCGAGTTATCCGATGATGATCCCGGGAAGAACATTGTTCGGATCATTTTTGAAACGGGTTGGCCCGGACCCGGATCCGGGAAAAACCCCATGGTTTATCGGGTCATGAAGATTCATAACTGTCCTAAGATACTAACCCGGTTCGAAGAGTATCGTGAAGTTGTTAAGTCCAAGGCGGCAAGGTATGGTGGCGTAAGGCGGAGGGATGAGCGGTGTATCGCTGATGGTAACGAGCTACTTCGGTTTTACTGCGCCACGTTTTTATGTGACCTCGGCCAAAACGGTAATATTAGGGTTTTCGTATTGCTTAGATGTATAATATAATATAATATAATATAATATAACATGTACAATATAAAAGTAAATATTTACTTTTTCACCGTAAACTTTATACGATATAAAATGCTATAAAATCACATATAAAATAATATATTATAATGCGTACAGTATAAAAGTAAATATTTACTTTTTTTACCGCAAACTTTATGCTATACAAAATGCTATAAAATCACATATAATATAATATAATATAATATAATACAATACGTGTACAGTATAAAAGTGAATATTTACTTTTTGCACCATAAACTTTATACTATGCAAAATGCTATAAAATAACCATAGGTTTATTTATAATTGTTATTGTTATGTAACAGGTAATTCCAGCATATGTAGCCACCAGTATTGTAGTGTGTGTGGGATAATCCGGGTCGGGTTTTCCTCGAAAATGGACGGGATATCCACATATTCAACAAGTTGGAAAGGACACGTGGCACTTCCTGAAGACATCGAGGAGGAGTTCCGGTTCATGCACGTGAAACGGGCGATGCTAGTGTGCCGAGTGATAGCGGGTCGGGTCGGGTGTGATCCGGAGATGGGGGACAAGGATGACCCGGGATATGATTCATTGGTCGGGAGGGGACCCGGTGTGGGAGAGACCAGGTTGGAAGAAGAGGATGAAATAATTGTATTTAATCCAAGGGCTGTGCTTCCTTGTTTTGTGATCGCGTATACCGTTTGATTGTGATCGTGTGGCTGTGAGGTTTTGGTAGGAGTAGGGAGTATAAGGGGTGAAGTGTATTTTATAAAAGCTTTTGTTGCAACAAGATCCTAAGAACTTAGTTGCTTTTTGGGAGCACGATCGAGAAGATGATTGCACCCACTTTGTTGTGTTTCATGTAACTTATGACTTGTACTTTAATCTTTAAAAGGTTGTTTATTGTTTCTTTAACTCGGGTGTTACAAAAAGTTACTACTTTAAAATTGTTGTGATTATTGTTTTTCGAGTCAGAGGTCTCATTGGAAGCAGTTTTCTCTGTTCTTACGGGGTAGAGGTAACACTGTCTACATCTTACCATACTCAGACCCTACCTTAGCTGTGCTATTAGTGTGATTTACTGAGTATGATGATGATGATGATGATGATTTCTTTACGGAGAGAAATTTATTTCAAAACGAAATTACATATGATAAAAAACTATGTATCACACGTAATTTAGTTTTGTATTTTGTGTAAAAGTGTGGTACAAAATACAGTTATGTAATTTTTTAGTTTTTACCCCATTATCTCATAAAATCTTCAATGTGTCACGTACATGTGTTTTATGTTGTTCTGGTAGTGTTTAACATATGATATTTATTTTGAAAATAACGTGTTCGTCGTATATATGTGTATAAAATGTTGAGAACTATCGTTACAAAGAAAGGTTTATGGTGACATCTAGGTTAAATTTTGCGTAACAATAAGTCTCCAAAATTTAATGGTTATGAACATGGTTGCAAAAGTCGCTAGGCGCTCCCTAGTCGGATTCGGGAGTACTCGGGAGGTACTCGGCCTAGGCGAAGATTACTCGGGGAGTAATTGGCCTGGGAGAACATTACTCGGGCCTCGGCAGCCTACCTTGTAGCGAGTACTCGGAGCCTAGGCGGGACTTTTACAACCATGGTTATGAACAAACGTTTAAATTTGTAAAACCAAAAATTCATAGGCTGTAATCTTAGTGCCAAGTGATTTAGACTAATGGTATTATTATGCAACTTACGTGCTTTTGAAGTTTCATGTAGGATAAAAATAATTAGGTAGGATGTGTTTGTTTGTAGTTGATGATAGACGTGATTTTAGATGAGTTGGCATCTTCAGCTTTCACAGGGTCATCTCCGAAAATTTTCGAAAATATATGGGCCATGTGCGAAGATAAAATATGAGCCCCTAATATAGAGTAAATTGCTAAAATCGTCCCTGACGTTTATTCACATTTGCTAGATCCATCCAAAATATGTTTTTTTTTTCTCATAGGAACCACTAAGATTTCAAAAAAGTTGTTAAATCCATTCAAAATGACTAACACTCTAACAAAACTAACTTGATAGAGGGGTAATTTAGTCATTGTGTTTTTGAACCTTATTTGCAGTTTATTGATTGTTTTAGTTAATATTGAAAAGATTTTAAAACATAATTAATGTTTATGTTACAGGAAACCTCAAAAATGGGTCCTGTGATCAATAAATATAAAGTATATTTAATATTAAATATACTTTAAAATCTTTTCAATATTAACTAAAACAATCAATAAACTGCAAATAAGGTTCAAAAACACAATGACTAAATTACCCCTCTATCAAGTTAGTTTTGTTAGAGTGTTAGTCATTTTGAAAGATTTAGCATCTTTTTTGAAACCTCAGTGGTTTCTATGACAAAAAAATCTTTTTTGGATGGATCTAGCAAATGTAAATAAACGCCAGGGACGTTTTTAGCAATTTACTCCCTAATATATTATCTTTTAAAAAAGAATATACAAAAAGTTTTAAATATATGAAAATGAATTAAAAATTTGTGGAATCACCCGCATGTTGCGGCGGACTGTTTTTTTACGTGGAAACATAGATAAAAAGCACATCACACACGCATTTAGACAACGAAATGTAGAAAGAAAGCACATTGTAAGGGTAAATTAAGAAAATACGGAATAGTTACGCATAACTTTAAAAATTATTATTTACGATCATGCAAAACCATCGTAACCTGAGTCATCGCCCACCCCGCACTCCTTCTGGGCCGGCCCTGAGCTTTCAAAATCTAACATTATAAATGTTATATAGTTGTACAATGTAAAACAATTACCCATTCAATTATATTTTGTGTAATCTTATCATGTAAAAGAAATACTACGAGTCTAATAATTAAACAGTTCATATTCATACAATATAACTAGTTGAACTAGTTGATGATGAAGGGATGTTCCGAACGAACTACATGCTATAAACTTAATAAACGTAGGCCTAATACTTCTAAGTTTGACCTAAAGTGATGTTTCCACAATGTTCAAACAAGATGCATTCAAGCGATTTTCAAATGTTCAAACAAGACTAGAAAAGACCATCACATGGAGTTATTTCTAACTATTGAATATTAATTTCTAGGCACAATGACATAGTACCACAATTAATAAATATTTATGGTAACTACATATGGTTAGACACAATGGCATAGTACTACAATTAATAAATATTTATGGTAACTACATATGGTGACCGGAATTACAGAGAGAATATGAGCATTTTTAATCGCTAATCAAACAATTAAGATTGTATACGTAGTTTTTCAAGAAAATGACCAAAAAGGAATTTTACTTGGTTGCGTGAACTTCTGTTTACTTTACTCCAAAAGCTAAAACTCTGAGAAATATCATTACAAAGAAAGGTTTACGGTGACAGTTAGGTTGGATAATGGGTAACAACAAGTCTCCACAATATATATAGATATATATAGGGGACCGCTAAAATGAGAACCACCTCCAGTTGTAAGAACCGTGAGTACATTTTGATCTGGGGCGAGTTGGACCAAAATCTTTTTTCATAAACGTAGATGCTTGTATTATATTCACATTTTAAAAAAAAATTCAAAAAAAAAAAAATGTCGTGTGTGTAGTTTTAAACACCACAAGTTTGTGTTTACGGGTACCGTAAATTTTAAATAAAATTTACGGGTCCCGTAAACGCAAACTTTGGGTGCTCAAAACTACACACCCGACATTTTTGTTTTGAATTTTTTTTTTACAAAAGTGTTTATAATACATGCAACTACGTTTATGAAAAAAAAATTGGTCCACCTCGCCCCGTACGGTGTAGTTCTCACGGTTCTTACAACTGGAGGTGGTTCTCATTTTAGCGGTCCCCTATATATATATGGGTCGTATTATTGGCACACCTTGGGGCTTAAATCGACACCCTCAATACGCATCGTATAGGCCTATACGATGCGTATTGAGGTGGGTTCAAACTTCTATGCCTGCCAAAGGCTGCCATTGTCCCCCGCCAAAAAGTAATACGCATCATATAGGCCTATACGATGCGTATTGAGGGTGTCGATTTAATTTTTTAATTTTTGCAAGTTAGCTTCTTGTCACGCGGTAGCAGCTTTCCGTCATGCGAACAAAGAAGCAGTACTTTGGACATTTGTTGGTCTTCAAACATCTAGGAAACATTATTTGAAGGCGGTCTCTTTGCTTCGTCCACTAGAACTATTTGTGTATGCATTCTTAGGGTTTTAATTATTTGATGAGAAAAATGCCCGGATAGTCCCTGTGGTTTCACCTTTTTTCACCTATAGTCCCTATCTTTCTAAAACTACTTGAATAGTCCCTGTGGTTTTCCGTTTTGTTCTCGGATAGTCCCTGGGTCTAACTTCTGTTACTTTTCTCTGTTAAGTGGGTGTTGAAATGACCAAAATGCCCTTTCCTTAAAAGGCCAAACCATAGGGACTATCCGAGCATCTTTTTCATTTTTATTTATAAAACCCCACCACCACACTTCATCTTCAACCTCCACGCACCATCACCCTCCTCCACCCTCCACCATCACCGGCCGCCGCCGGTCTCCGCCGTGCAGAACCACCATCGTTGTCGTCGTCCTCTTTGCCACCACCTTTCAAACCATAAACAGGAATGAAAACACAAAAAGCCGTACCAATATCAAACCATCTTTCACCACCAATCATTTGCCAGCCAAAAGTCGTACTAATATCAAACCATAAACAGGAATGAAAACACAAAAAACAGACAAAACAGTGGTGAACACTCTATTCACAAACTAAAAAGCCACCTTTCTTAATGTTAGGCATACATACAATATACTATGCTTAATATTCCATCTTCCATTTATTTGTCTATCATGTCTCAACCTGACACTTATCTTGCTTTCAATTCTCCCCTAAAACTTCCAACATTTGTAAAGGCAAGCAATTAACCTACGGGCATATAACTCAATGACAGTTACAGTTTCAAAACAATAGCAACAAACACAATCTCAAAGAAAACACACGTAAAACCCTAACCTATTCTTGCCAGAACGGAAACAAAACCAGTTATAACGACCGGAAAACCGAGCATCACTGCTCCACAAGCACCGACTGAGAAATATTATGCGGCAAGTGCCGAAGCACAACCTTGGTTCGATCCAATGCACCTTTCATCCGTACGACACAATCAGAAACCACCAAACCCTAAATGAAGTATTCAATCAGAGAATTCAAACCCTAGGCGGATGCAATTCGTCAAATCTCTCGGTCAATTACATCTTTTCCCCAATGATTGCTCGATCTGTGCCCTAATGGTTCAATTTTGAAGGAAAACAAGTGTCGTCGTCCTCTCTTTCTGGTTCCATTAACCGACGTATAGGGGGTTTGATTGTTTGTCGATGAAGGGGTGTGGTGTGGTTTGTTGTCTGGTCGGGTTACGCAACACCGGAGCGCCGGTTAATCGGCTCCGGCAGCTCTCTATCGGGGTGGGAATGAGGAATCGAGAGGGGGGAAAGGCTTGTTGTGGTCTGTGTTTGTGTTGTTTGCTGTTTTCAGGCGGTGACAAAGAGGACGACGACAACGACGGTGGTTTTGCACGGCGGAGACCGGCGGCGGCCGGTGATGGTGGAGGGTGGAGGAGGGTGATGGTGGGTGGAGGTTGAAGATGAAGTGTGGTGGTGGGGTTTTATAAATAAAAATGAAGAAGATGCCCGGATAGTCCCTATGGTTTGGCCTTTTAAGGAAAGGGTATTTTGGTCATTTCAACACCCACTTAACAGAGAAAAGTAACTGAAGTTACACCCAGGGACTATCCGAGAACAAAACGGAAAACCACAGGGACTATTCAAGTAGTTTTAGAAAGATAGGGACTATAGGTGAAAAAAGGTGAAACCACAGGGACTATCCGGGCATTTTTCTCTTATTTGATCAATCGAAATTGAAATCGGCTTTGTATTTAGCACACGAAAGTACTGAACAACAGAATCAGTTTCTCTTTGCTTCGTTCACTTTCCAAACCGAATAACTAGCAGCACCCGACACTTCTTCTATGATGATTCGAAACATTCCGAATAACTAGCAGGACCCGACACGTCTTCTGTGATGATTCGAAACATTCCGAATAACTAGCAGTACCCGACAATCACAAGTTGTTGATCTTTGGGTGGTGATTTACTCCCGAACAAACCATGCCCACCTTGACCAGTATAGATAAGCGTATCCATCGATCCACTTACATTCGAATAACGCTGAGAATCCACAATGCTTATGGCCAGATTCTTTCCTTCAATCCAATGCCTGCTTGTTTCAGTTATTTCTGTTGATCCACAAATTACAACAAATTGTGTCTAATGCAAGGATCTTCGAATGCGGTGTGTACGAAATCGAACAGTTTCTTCGTAGATTCCGTCCGGTTTCAAAGTCAGTTGAGGATTACGAGTGTTCTAGACTCGTTCAAGGCATGCAATGTTTCCTCTCAATTGAATAGACTGACACTTGCTTCATAGGACTCACTTGAATCGTCTCGGAAGTGGATTTCGGTTGGTTCAGATCTCTTTGGGTATATTTGAAACCAACTAAAATACGTTGAAGTACTGAATCAACAGAAATAACTGAAATAACTTGAATCGTCTCGGAAGTACTGAACAACAGAAGGATGAGATATCGGCGGTTAGCTCGAAGGAGTTTCTCTCAATCAGGTGTTCCATTAGACATCCCCTTTTATCATGTGTCATACGTTACGAGATTCTTCGAGAATTAGAAAAGGAGAAAATACGAAACGACAAGGGTAGTATGAGTCTGAGTCCATTGTGGTTCGTGTCAGGTTTGTATTTCCCATAGCCACCATTTCCGTAGTAAAAAACGGTTGCGGTTTTCATCTTGAGATGCAAGGATCTTGGAATGCGGTGTGTACGTTAAATACCGTTCACCGCTTTTTTAGTTGCTTCTCTTGTTAAGCTTCTGAACCAACCGAAATCCACAAATACAAACAGTTTCTCCGTCGCTAATTTCTCCACTCACCGTGAAATCGAACAGTTTCTTCGTAGATTCCAACAAAGTTAATATTCACTGTGGTGGATGCAAGCATAAAGTTAGAAACCGGTGGTATTGAACCAACATTTCCTTCAAACATTCTAAACACTACAAAGATGTTGGGAATTAAACGCATGTACGTGACAAAACAAGGATCGTTCTAATAGATTAAAGAGAATAAACCAAGAACAAAATCATCTGCTTTCTGAATCTGAATCTGAATGTTAACTTTGACTCATAAACCCTTGAATCCCAACGCTTCTATGATGATATCAGCGTTGTTTATCACCCTGTGTGAGCATTGGCATCCCGACCACTAGTAGAAGAACCCGACACGTCTCCTATGATGATTCAGAGGTCGGTCTCGGGTGGGCATAAGATCCGTGGCCCCTATTGTCGGATATGTGACTCAAGGACAAGCCTTCGGTTTACTTAAGACCTTGAAAGATTTGTTGAAATCGAATTTGTGTATCTGAATCAGGTTCTCTGCCTTAGATCGGTCATTCCTTGTGATACATGAACGTTTGATTTAATAGGGATAACGCAAACAAGTTCTCCACAGTTAGTTATTCAGATCTCTGTTCGGTCATCTTTCCAAACCGCAACACACGATAAGTTTAAACTTTTGTTTGATGGATAACGCAAACAAGTTCTCCACAGTTTGTGACCAGGAATATGTTAAAATACGCTAAAATACGTTAAAATACGTTACAATACGCTAAAATACGAAAAAATACCCTAAAATACGTTAAAATACGTCAAATATACTATTACATACGCAACAATATGTTAGAATACTTCAAAATATGCAAAAATACGTCAAAGTACGCAACTAACGATATTTCCACACACGTATATATATATAATGCGGCACTATGGGGTTCAAGTGCACCGAAACGACTATTATTGAAGGTATACGTAATAAAACGACAATATATGCGAAAGTTCGGCAAAAAACGAGACGTATACGCGTCGAACCGAGGGAAACACGATAACACTAAATTTGAAATAACACCATATACGATCGTATAGGCCTATGTTGTATCGTATATCAGCTTAATACGAATCGTATAGGCCTATACGATTCGTATTAATCTTTGAATTTTCTCAAAAATACCCCTGAATTTATAAGAAAACCAGGGGTATTTTAGTAAAATCATCGATTAATACGCATCGTATAGGCCTATACGATGCGTATTGAACTATAAATTTCTCAAAAAGTGTTTCTTCAAATCAAGGATTCCATCATTACAACCACTTGTTTCAACAGAGATGTAATGCAATGATTCATCTCAAATGAATAGACCGACACTTGCTTCATAGGACTCACTTGAATCGTCTCGGCTGTTATAACAGTATCAGGTTCTCAAAACAAGGATCGTTCTAATAGATTAAAGAACGCTGATATCTTGGAATTGATCTTGGAACAACATACTTTTGTTAAGAAGGCGGTCTCTTTGCTTCGTCCACTAGAAAGTACTGAACAACAAAATCAGGTTCTCTTTGCTTCGTCCACTAGAACTATTTGTGTATGCATTCTTTTGGTAGTTAACAACGCTAATTAGGAAAAAATATGCAAGGTGTGTAGATAGACAAATGGGGTGTCGAAATAGATTTCCCCAAAATTAATCATATCGATTGCTATAACAGTGTAACAACTCTCATCAAAAGTCATAATTATTAAATTAATTAATCCAATAGGAAACCCTAATTGAGACACCCAAGTGATTCTGAACAAACCCTAAAATTTTCAGAATTTTCAGAATCAGGATTAGGGCCCCTAAAACTCAGGGGGGGTTAAACCCTATTGACGATTATCCAAATTGTGAGCTGTAGAAATCAAATTTTCGAAATCCACCAACTCAGCAAGCCTACCCATGCACGTAGCTACCCTATGAATATAGGTTGGCAGTCGCGTAGCGCGACGACTAAGGGGTAGGCAGTCGCGCTACGCGACGGGGTAAAATTTTCAGTATAAATAGGTTGGTTTGGGACTTGAATTCTGGTACTGAAACGACGGAAAAATTCGAAGTATACTCTAAGTTATAGCAGGAATACTCTAAATAACACACACGGGTCACGAAATTCTGCCACAATACCGGGTATTAGTACAATCGCTGCTACGATTCATTTATCCGACGATCAATATATCCAATGAAGGTTTAAGTGCCGCCCACATTAGGGTTATACTTTATTATTCGTCATTAATTTGACGGATCATCGTTAATTCGATAGATAAAGTATTATACTTTGTCGTTCGTTGTTAATTCAACGGATCATCGTTAATTCAATGGATGAAGTATTGCATTTTGTCATTCATTGTGAGAATTTGATCTCGTGAATTATCGTAATTGCTGGATTGATTACTAACCCAGTTTTGTGTGCATTGTTAATTATATTAGGTTAACAAGGCTAAATCATAGATTAGACTCTGTCCGTATTAAATCAACAATGTGAGTCATTCTCTCTTTTTATCAAATCTGTTTACAAAATCATTTTATTTTCAAAGTTATAATTACGGGGATTAAGTCTTTGTAATCACCAAGTTACAGCCGGTGTGTGGGGTTTTGTATACATTACTTGATAATCGTCACCATTGGGGCAGCCAATGGGGGATATGACCATAGTCACAGACACCATTGGACGAATGGGCCAATGGATCGAGTGACAAATACCGTGGATAGTTGGCTTGATATCAGAAACATTGTAATCGCTCTTAATACTGTATATTATAACAAATGTGTCATTTTAGTAAATAGAATGATTCACTCAGTATTTCCAGCTGACAAAACCTTTTTCAAACATGTTTCAGGTGATCTGTTGTAATTCAGAAAAAGTGCTGGGGAGCATTTCAAGCTTAAGATAGTGGCTCATTATAAAATAAAGAAATAAGTTTTGTAATATCACTATTTCATAGTAAAAACATAATATTGTAAATTATCAGGGTTTTATCCCGAATTGTGAAATAAAATAAAAGGGGAAAATTTTAGCTTTAAACGATCCTTTTAAATAAACTTCCGCTGTTAAACTAAATTAAATAAATACCGCAGTATTTCTGTCCCGCGGCTCCTGAAACGGGTCAAACCGGGTCGGGGGCCGTGACAGAAAAAGGTGGTATCAGAGCCACTGGGTTAAGCTAATTAAGTATTTAGAAATACTTAATTCTTCCTGATTACTATTATGTGTTTTATTAACTGGCTATTCAAGGATCTATCTTAAATTAGATAGATCATCTAATGAGAAGGGAAGTTCATCCCAAACCAAATCCTCGAATCAGGTTGAAATTCCTGAAGAAGGAATATTCGTGCGAAAGGCATAATACGAGGAATCACTTTCTCCTCAAAGGAGGGAAATGATTATTAAGAAAAGTAAAGAGAAAATCCGAGAAAAGAGGATTAAACGGGAAACTCAAGAATTAATTGATAAATCACCTTGGGAAGATAAACTAGATGAGAAATGGGCAAATTTATATATGCTAGCCACAGTAGCAGAAAATATAAATCTTTAAAAATTTAGCACCCTACCCTCACAATCTAGAAACTCTGTGTAATAAATAAAATTTGAAACCTAAGTGTGTTTTCAGTTATCTTTGTAATCAATTAGTACACAGTATGTAATAAATTTTTTGTAAATTTTAACTTAGTATTCTATGCATTTTGCATATATGCTACATCAGCATGAGTGGGATATCCGAAGCTTTTCAGAACCTTAATCTTTACCCCGTAACTATCGAAGCTTCCAAGGAATATACTAGCTACTATCCCGATGTTGAACAACCAGTAGAATTCAAGGTTCCACCTTTGAGCAAGCCAAAACAAAAGAAAAGGACTTATGTAGGATGGAGAAAAATACGTAAGAAGAAGCCAGCTAAAAAAAAAAAACTGCCCAAAATAAACAATCCTTTGAAAAAGGGAAAAGAAATTATAACCGGAGAGAGTTCTAAACAACAGGAAATGAAAACTGAAGACAAAGAGGAGGGTAAGGAGATAGAAATACAGATGGAGGAAATTACTAAAGAAGTAGTAATGGAAGTTGGGCAAGGGTCTATACCAGCTCAGAGAGAAATCGGAGAGAGTTCCAATCCAACCCAGGAAAGAACTTTTCAAGATGAGATAGATTTCCTATTGGCAAGCTGTGAAACCATTCAGCCTGTCAATAATAATAATAATAATAATAATAATAATAATAATAATAATAATAATAATAATAATATTTTTAATTATCCTCTTG
>JARYGA010055267.1:0-42313 GCA_030545235.1 Helianthus tuberosus
TGAATTTGAAGATGCAGTTTTTGTTGTTAAATTGTAGAAGCTTTTCGTGTAGAAAATAAACGTAAAAGAAGATCGATTTGTTTGATAAGTGATTCAGGTTGTTGTTATTGGAGAAGAAGTCAGAGTGGGTGATAGAAAGAAAATTGCGACCGCAGATGTTCATTTGTTAGAAGAGAGTCGTGTTGGAGAAGAGATGATGATGATACTCTGTTTGATGATTATTTTGATGATTTGGGTGCCGGAACAAACTCGTGGGTTAGGGGCGGGTAGCTGTGGGAGGCAGGTGGTGGTGGAGCATGGTGGGTGTGGCGGAGAATGGGGTGGAAAAGATGATGGTTGCAGAGAATTGGGGTTTGGATTAGGGTTTGCTTGTGACTCTTTTGGGGAAGATGAAGTTTTTTTATTTAGTTTTATTATTAATTAATAATCAGTTATAATAAAATGATAATGACGAATTTACCCGTGAAGATAAGGACAAAAAAAAAAGGATTTAATTTGAGGAATATGAGCTGAATTCACTTTTGGATCAAAATTGCACAAAACTGAAACTATAGGGACCAAAATGAAAGTTTTGGACTAAAGTGGCAAAACTACCCAAACCTCACGACCAAAATGATAGTTTACTCATTTCAGTATTATTAAATATACTACATGATAAAACCTCACTTTTTATTCTTTTTACTTTATAAACTTTTTTTTTTCTATTAACAATACATACAGACGTTTGTTTTTTATGTTTTAAACGTTAATTTTTTTTTTTTTGTTTTCTTAGCAACACATATATTTTTTTGTTTTCTTAGCTACACATGTATTATTATTGTTGTTTATAACACCTACATATGTATTATTATTGTTATAACAATAATAATTATTATGTGTTATTATTATTGTTATGACAATCGAACCGAAACCCAATGGCTAAAACTCACCCGGAACATTTGGGACATGTTTGGGGTCAAGTAAGCATGTATGGGATTATTTTGTATCATTTTCATGGGTTTGAGATTTGATGGTATACTCATTTACCCCGTAACGTGTACTTGTTTACTCGATTAGATACCCGAAATAGTTCCCTTTTAATTTGTAAACTAGTGGGATGAACCCTGCGCTTCGCGGCGGGCTTTCGGTCATCATCGGTTCGATTCATTACAGTACTAGTTCGATACCTGCACTCGACAAAGCAATCAACACGTGTTTTGCGTCGGTTGAAAACCATTAAAACGAATATCGGTACCGGTGTTTTTCGGTCGGTATATGTTAGGTTTGTGACGATAAAAAAGACCAACTATATTTGACGTATTTGAATAGACATTTATCAAATCGTAAATCAACGTTGTTTTTAAACAATATATTGTTTGCATATTTAGTAAAAAAGATAAAAACATTTTGTGTTTCAAAATTAAAAGTTGTTTCACTTTTAAAATTAATATATGTGGTTTATATATGTATTGAAAAATTAATATTTGTTTTTGGCAATTTCATTTAGTCATTATTTTTTTAACATCAATATCTGAATATGATACAATAATTAATTATTGGTAGGAGATTTGTGTTTTTCAATGGAGATTCAAGTTCAATTCATACTTGTGTCATATTGAGGTGGATATTGGGCAATGATCGTGACAAACCCACCGAGGGGGTTCGATCCTGAGCCACACTCCGGTTTTCAACCGGCTGTTACTTCAGCAAGGCTTCTCGTGTGGAGGTAGTACGGTTTCCGGGAGAACGCAGTAAGCAAGTCTGACCAACCCAGCCCGGATCCGGTTAAGAAAACGTAGTCTGGGCAGATCTTGGCTAGGGCCGCCGTTTAGGCGATTTAACATTGGGTCACTAAAAAAAAGTCCCCGGTAAAAAAAATGTTAAATCGATGTTCATCACCCAAGTTAGAATATTAAAATGAGATGTTCATAATTTCCAAAATAATTAAATGTGGCCAATTAAATGCAACTAAATTAATTTCGATGTTTATCCAAATCAAAGCCCACATTTTCAAGTAAGCTCATCATCATGTCATTTTTCATCACCACTTAAAATTCATATGTATAATAATAACTAGTGATATTTCTCCGCGCTTCGCGGCGGGAATTCGATCGGTATCTGTTCGGTTCGTTATGCTATTGGCACTCGCTATAGTAATCGAAAGAAAAAAACCTTATATCGATCGAAAACAATAAAAACGAATATCGGTACCAATGTTTTTTAGTTGATATCAGTTTGGTTGGCTTACATTCTTTGCTTATTTTTTTAACAATGCCATATAAACTTTATTGAAAACGGCTATCGTGACACTATCTTACCAATCCAAATCAACAAAGACTGAGTTGTTTGGTACCATTATTTATTTTTATTTTGCTTTCAATTAGCTTAGATCCTATCACTACCATACCGTACCGAACCGAACAACATCGGTACATGTATGTATTATTTTTTATGATTTTTTGTTTGATAACAGATATCGTGCCGCTATCGTTGTGAACCAAACCAAAATCAAACGAACAACATCGGTTCGGTACCGATATATATTTTTACTAACTTTTCTGATAAACCGACACTGCATCGCTTGCGTACTATACCAAACAACATTTGTACCAATACGTGTATTCATTTTATGGTTTCGGTTTCAATTTTTTCATTTATACAACTCTGTCTTTGACGATAAATAAATATCGGTACCAGTACCGTGACAATTTGAGCTGATCGATACCGTTTGAACAACATGAGTGTCAGTACCAGTACTGGTGTTTGTTTTTATCGTTTCGGTCGATGTAAAACATGTGTTGACTTCTATACCTAGTGCACGAGTCGTCCCGATACTGTAATGAACCAAACCGATACCGAATTGATTGCTGAATAAAATACTATTAATAAACAATAAAAAATAAAAACAAATACCTAAAAATTATTAGTAATTATTTATTACTAAAAAACCAAACAATAATGAATAAAATATTAAAAAGCAAATACCTTAAATATACAATTACTATAATTCACAACTATGTATCCATATGTATATAGTGGATTTCCTCAGGCTTCGCGGAGGGTTAATTTTTGGTGGATATCGGTTTGGTTCATTAAGAAATGGGTACGATAAAGGCACTCAATGTCACAATCGAAAGAAAAAAAAATGAACGTATGGGTGAATTTCGTTTTCGACTAAACTTATACAGGTATGAGTATTAGCAACCGTCGACGATTTTACCGGAACCGATGTTATTCGGTCGGAAACGAAACGAATCGGTTCATCACTAAAACGGCAGGAACATCGAAAAAACATAAAAAAGAATACTGGTACCTATGTTGTTCGTACGGTATTATTCGATTCGTCACCATAAGGAAAAAAACAATTATACATATAACTTATTTATAATTGACCAAAAATATATAACTTGATTATATTTAATTTAAGTAAATGGTAAAAATAATTGGTTTAATATATATTCAATATTGAACACTCATTTGAAAATTAAAAAAAAAATAAAAAAAATAAGAAACCACTACTATTATTGAATGGTACTATTCATGAGGGAGGAGATAGTATTCATATAAAAAAACATAGGTAGCAGTACCGGTATTCATTTTTATGGTTTTCGGTTTCGAAGTTTTTTCATGTATACAACTCTGCTAAGTGCATGTATCGTACCGGTAGTGTGGTAAACCGAACCGATACATATCCAAGCTTGCGGTAACGTACCGTCGAATGTTAAAAAATTAAACATTTTTAAGTAAGAATCAAAGAATCAAAAAACTATTAAAATTACTTTAAAAATTGGAGTTATTTTAAGTTCAAATAAAGTTAAATAATAATTAAAATACTATTAAAATTTAAAAAACAAATACTTACAAAATTATAGTTTACTATTCATCATCAGTTTAGTTTAATATGTATAAGATATTAAAACTGAAAAGAGTTATCCAGTTCTTGACCAAACAAGTTACTTATATAATTTATACTAGGTTATGGCCCCGTGTGTTACACGGGTTGATTAATGAAAACGATATAATTTATTATTTGTAAATACGTATTATTTTTAATCTACTCTTGATAGTTTTAATTGAACATACATGATAAATTCATAAGTTGTCATTAATAACATTGAATTTCATGGGACAAACTTCTAATAACAATGAATTTCATGAGATAAACATCCTAAAATAAAAAATAAAAAAAACAAAGTCATCAAAATTCACACCAACAAAACTTGGGAAAAGTTAATTAAAGAAAGGAACATTAGATTTTAATAATCTAAACTATTCGTCGTTGGCCGCTATCAGTTCCAATTTCAAAAATAACCATTGGTCGTCCCAACTATTAACATATTAGCTTCCAATAGAACCTGAGTAACAGAACCGTAACGTTGTTAGTATTCGATCGCCGGAAAAACGTTTTTAGCCCGAAAAAGGTTCTTAAAGGTCCGATATAAGGTTACAAAAAGGTTTGAGACGAAAATGTTGAGTTTTTTGGCCAAAAACTTAAGTTTTCCGGACAAAAAGCAGTTTTCTAGCGGTGAAAGAATTTACGGCGACCTCAATAATTGGGGCTTTTAGTAGAAAAAGGTTCCTAAAATAAGTAATAAGGTTACAAAGAGGTTTGAGACAAAAAAATCGAGTTTTCCGGCCAAAAACGCTTTTTCGGCGAGCGGAGACTAACGATGTTAGGGTTCTGTTAGTCAGGGTCCATTGGAGGCCAATATGTTAATAGTTGGGACTCTCAGTGGTTACTTTTTAAGTTGGGACTATTGGCGGCCAACGACGAATAGTTGTTATTATTGAAATCCAATATTCCCTAAAGAAACATGCAACTATTTTGATTTTTTTACTCACTTTTACTATTTTGTGTGTGTTACTTATTGAAAAGAAAAGTCTTGGTATCAATACATGCATCTCAACCTAATGGAAAATGTTCCCATTTTATTTCCTTTATTATATAACCTTGTGTAGTGTACGGGTTGAATAAATGTAATTTTATATACCAAATAATAAAAAAGTTATATCTTTAAAAACCATATGTATTATATAAGTTGAATAAATGTAATTTTGTATATCATTAAAATTCCCCTGTGTATTGTTCATGTTGAATAAATCTAATTTTATATACCAAATAATAAAAATGTTATATCTTTAAAAACAACGTGTATTATAGGGATTGAATAAATGTAATTTTGTATAACAAATAATAATAAAAACTGTATCTTTAAAAAGCCTCGTGTAAGGGTTGAATAAATGTAATTTTAATTATTCTTTATTTGAATATTATGAAAAATACCCAATTCATTTTGCGTTCTTAATAGAATAAATTGATTAAAATAATAAAAATTACAAAAAGTATATTAAACAGTTTTATTATTATAGTTTGTTTTATGCGATTAAAAGAATAAATTGATTAAAATAATAAAAACTACAAAAAGTATATTAAACCGTTTTATTATTATAAGTTTGTTTTATGCAACCAATCTATTTATTTAGGGTAAATGATAAAAAGATAAAATTTAGGGATTAAAATAATATATTTTTTATTTAACTCTTATTAACAAATGTTATCTATATCTATTTATTTAAGCGGGAAAAAAATATTGAGATCACCTTATAGAGTGCCATGTGTCTCCCATATGATTTACTTTATTATATGTATAGATTTTAATTCAAACAAATTTACAAAGCAAATAATTTCAGAATGGGATTTTAATTATATATATTTCTTTGTTTACTAAACATTTAGATTTTGGAGGATAAATTTTTAACTACAATTTTATTGGATTACTTATAAGGAATGCATCCTTGAAATATTTATAAACTAGGTGATGTCCCGCCCGCGTTGCGGGGCGATGGCCGAATAATTATCAATCAATTAAAAAAACACTACTATTATTTTGCTCGGAAAAAAACTAAAATGATGTTAAGACCGTATTTTCGGCTCTAGGCAAAACTACAATTTTTCAGGACTAATGATCAAGTGTTAGGCAGCTCCTGACACCGGAAAAAATTAAATCGGGTCAACCAATAAAAAAAAGTTTTATACTTTTGCGAAAAAAAAAAACTAAAACGATTGGAAAACGTAATTTTGAACTGAGGGCGAAATCATAATTTTTATTCAGGGATAAAATCGTAAACTAAATGGACCATTGGGAGAGTGCCAGGCAGCTGTCGGCATGAGTGTAAGTTTACACTTGGGGAAAATTGTAATTTAACCAGGAAAACAAACAAAAACGATGAAGAAAATGTAAATTTAATTTGAGGGCAAAATCGTAACGTGGATGTAAGAAAAAAAAAACTAATGGCAAAACTGTAAATTTAAACGGGGCAAAATCGTAATTTTTAACCAAGGGCAAAATTGAAATTTTTAGCTGGGAGCGAAAGCGTAAATTTATTTTTAAGTGGGGTAAAAGCATATTTTTAACCGATGGCGAAATCGTAATTTTAAGGGGAAAAACTAATGGCAAAACTGTAAATTTAAACGGGACAAAGTCATAATTTTGAACCCAGGGCAAAGTCGAAATTTTTTAGCTGGGAGCAAAAGCGTAAATTTGTTTTTAACTGGGGTAAAAACATAACATTAAATTGATGGCAAAATCGTAATTTTAAAACGGGATAAAATCGAGTGTCAGGCAGGTGCCGACCAATCACAAAACAAAACTATTTAGAAAGCAAAAAAGAAAAAAAAAAAAAGGGAAGCTGGCCGCCCATTTGACCCAATCATTGGAAAACACTATTACTCATCTTGTGAATGTATATATAGTAAATAGTAATAGGTTTTTTTCCCCGCACTACGTGGCAGGAGTTTAATCGTTTTTTTCCCGTGGTACAAAGCATGACTTTGGTCGTTATCGGCTCTAGTCGTCAGAAACCATAAAATCGAAGACCGACATCGGTTCCATATAATAAAAAAAGAGTAAACTTCCATTTTGCTCCATGTGGTTTGTGCGTTTTAATGGTTTTGCCTAAATCCTTTAAAAATATCATTTTACTCCCTGATGTTTCGGTTTTGTCATCAGTTTGCTCCACGGCCTTAACTCCATCCATATTGCATGTTAACTGAAAGGGTATTTTAGTAATTACAAATATAAAATAAGGGTACGTTGGTAATTTGTATTTAAATGTAAAGTATACACACAACAAATACACATCTCTCTACTCACACACTCTCTCTCTCTACAAGATCTCTCTCTCTCTCTCTCTTCAACACTCACCACCCACCACCTGACATCACCGCTGTTGAACAGTCGGGTTTGAAACGCTCGTCTCCTTCGAACAAGCTACCCAAATCTCAATAAAAACCCTTGCCTATAAATTTACAGATCTAAACTAAACCAAAAACACACATACTTCAAATCTAAACAAAATTCACAAAAAAATCAGATAATCCAACAAATTAAGCTCGTAATCACCAAATCTAGAAGTGATTTCAGAAAATAAAAACTTTCTGCATCTCTCATACAGCAGACATACAGATCTACCAGATACATCGATCGATTCAATTTTCTGTCAACAAAACTAAACAAAAACACACATACATCAAATCTAACAAAATTAAAAAAAGAAAATCAGATTAATCAACGAATTAAACTTATAATAATCACCACATCTAGAAACATAATTTTTTCATTGCAATCTTTTTTTTTTGGTGAATTTCAACAACCTATTAAAATACCAAAGTAGCAATTTACAAACAAGTGGCAGGTAAAACGGGCAACAAGCTGCGCCGCAATCCACTTTTGAATTGCAAAACCAATCCTACTAAAGACGAAACGACCCTTAAAGGTTGAGAGATTACTATTCACAACCTGTTGGACCCTGTTTAGAAATTCCACAGCCTCTGGGGCTAGGGAACCAAATGTATCAAAAGCGAACGGGATAAACACATGTTGATTCTCTAAACAAGCCTTCTCGTGTTTAGCGACTTTGCTCAATGAACTAAACCAAAATCTCAATAAAAACCATTGCTACCATCAAATCGGAGCTCTTACACCACCGTTGCCTTTAAACCCCACCACCCCGATCGGCTAGGGTTCCAGATCTGTGAAAAACCATTAAAAGCCCCCATCCCACTTGTTTCATTTTCTTTGCACCTAAGCGTTTAGGTTTCAGGGTTAGAGAGAGTGTTGAGAGAGATAAAATTAACTCAGTGAGTACTCATATACGTGAATTGATGATTGAGATCTGTGAGGTTTCAGATCTGAGGTAGGGTTTCATGGGTTGAAGACTTCCGGTCAAAACGGTGAGGGTGGTTCTGGTGTCGGTGGCTGGAGCGGTGGTGGTGAGGCGTTTGGGTGGTGGCTGGAGTGGTGGTAGTGAGAGAGAGGGATTAGCATCAGGTCACAGTGGTGAGGTATTAGCGTTAGGGCACAGTGGGCTTAGAGAGAGGGGACGTTGAGACACAGAGAGGATAGTATTAAGAGAGACAGAGAGATTAAATGGGATAGGAAAAGACTAAAATGTCCCTCATGTAAGGGGCATGTGACCAGAATTTAACAGTTGAATTGGATGGCTTTAGAGGCAAGGAGTGAAATAGAGATAAGCTTCATAGATTAGAGAGTAAAATGACTATTTTTAAAGCATTGGGACAAAACCATTAAAACGACCAAACCACAGGGAGCACAACGAAAGTTTACTCTAAAAAAATAGAAAAAGGTTTTTCCCTCGCGCTACGAGCTGATTGGCTTTAGTCATCGCAAACCATAAAAGTGAAGATCGATAAAAACGTATATCAATACCTATTCCGATAATACCCATAAAAAAATACAAAACATTAAAAATCACTAGAAGCCAAAAATCATAAAAGACAAAAAAAATTGGTACCATTCAGGACCATAATAAAAAAAAAAATCCTTTTTAATTTCATTCTTGTTCTTCCACCATGATAAAATAATCTTCCCATTTTGGACATCGTTCACGCTTGTTCGGACACCTTTTTCTTGTCTCTTGTACCTTTGACATGCTTCATTATTTCCCATTTGGCTTGAATATAAAACACAACAGAAAACTTAAGTTCGAGCTCAATTTTGCTCGGTTTAACAAAATTTGCTCGACTTGGTGTTGGATCGTTTGGACAGAATAACAACTTAAGATTGACTGTATTTAATTTACTTGAGCTATAGAATGTTAAAAGTTGAAGTTAATTTAAGACACAAGCAAGCCAACTTCGGGAAATATATAATGCTCGAGCTTGGCTCGTCTACAAGCCGAGCAGGGTTTAAGTGAGCTTTTCGACTTTTTTAGAGCTAGCTACGAGCTGTTTGGCCAGACATAACTCTTTTTATTTGGTTGTTCGGTCTGGTGCAATTTTTTTGGGAGGTTTATACGTCGGTTGGGGCGAAATTGGTTTTCTGAACTGGGCTGTAGCCTGTTACAGTATGAGCCTATTAGGTAAGGAATTTACGAGGAGAGACAAAACTCATTTAGGTTGCAGCTCATCGAACTAGTTTCGCTTTTGAATTTTGGCCCTCTAACTTAAGCTTTGGTTTTTGTTAAGATGCACGTTCCTTGATTTTAGACTTTATGTTATGGGCCATGACCCATATTATGAAACCTAGGGGTGTACACGGTTCGGTTCGGTTATTAGCATTATCCGTAACCGTAACCGTAACCGAAGTCATCGGTTAATCGGTTCGGTTAATTCGATTAATTTGTCGGTTTTCGGTTCGGTTCGGTATAAGGAGACTTATGTAGAGGTTCTAAGGTTAGACACATAACCTAATTCTCATAACAATTAAATAATTAGTTGGTAAACTAATTATTTAATAAGTTGTTATATATTTTAATCTATGTTATGTAAATGATTATAATGGCTACTAGATTGAATATTAAAACATAATATATTTAATCTTAGATCGTGACTTTGTATTTGGTTTTTCAAAAACCAAATTTTATAATTCAATTTGGATTTTAATGTGGATACCAACATAAAACGAACCAATTTGAATGGTACAAAAGCTTCTAAGCCTATGGACTGTCTCATAGACAACATACTAGTTGTCAGTTTGTCTTGATGATTGATTGTTTGTTTAAATAATGTTTGGAGAAAAGGAACAAATTTTTATGATGTACAGTGATCTTATGAACACCCAAATTGTTGATGCAACAAATAATAGACCAATGATAGTAGCTGGGCTGGTTAGGCAAAAAGATTGAAGGGTTTGGTTTTGACTAACGCAGGTCGTGGGGTCCCCCCACGTTTGCAAGACGTGGAGAGAGGTTCACTAGTTTGATTTTGTTGTTTGCTCGGGATCCTCTACTGAAATATGCTCAATCTCGGATGTGGGAGCAATAAGAATGTGTGTGTTGAATGTGATGGAGAGTGACTTGCATAGAACAAGTACTCAAGAACAATGACCAGAGATTTGCCTGGAATCAGAGCTGACCGAGGATGTCCTGATACTAAATGAAGTGTCACATTTATAGGGAGAGTCATGGCTCAAAGAGGAAGCTGTTGACTAGTGAACATGCTTGCAGTAGGGAACTTACCCTTTTTGGGGTGGAAGCCTTTTGACCTGCGGGTAAAAGACTGTACTCTGTGCATTCGTCTTACTTTTGCTGCTGGGGAAGTTGGTGAAGCAATCATAGATGTGACCATTTACTGTTCACATGTTGCTTTATCTTGACTCCCGGATTTTCAACCTTTGAACCTTTGATCCTTTTGAGCATTCATGTATTTAAGTCACTTTATTTGGTCTTCGACTACCTCCGTCTTCACAAATTATATGATATGAGCATCAATATATATAAACAGACATATACATGCTCTTATGGTCTTAAAAATAGTTGATTTGTGTTTCTAATCTCTTACAATTAATTTAATTATATGTATTTTTTTATAGTATTAGCCTATTAGGTAAGGAATTTATGAGGAGAGACAAAACTCATTTAGGTTGCTCATCGAACTAGTTTTGCTTTTGAATTTTGGCCCACTAACTTAAACTTTGGTTTTTGTTAAGATGCACGTTCCTTGATTTTAGACTTTAAGTTATGGGCCATGACCCATATTATGAAACAATATATACGAAGGTCTAAAACGCTATAAAGTTTATATTTTCACCTACGTGATTTAGATTCCCACTTATTTTCCTATAATTTCTCAGTCTTAAACACCCAACTTGTAGACCAGTTTCTCTTATTTTAATTCCTTTTTATACGGTTTAATTCATTGCGAAACTCTCATATACATACCAGAAAAAAAATGATTATATTAACACCAGTTACATATAAATATTTATTGAGTAAATTTCTGTTTTCGTCCCTGAGGTTTGTCTATTTTAACTAGTTTAGTCCAAAAATCTAATTTATAACAAAACTATCCCTAAAGTTTACATTTCTTAACGCTTTTCATCCCTAAGGTTTGCATTTCTTAACGCTTTTCATCCCTGAGAATTAAATAAAAAAGCACCCTTAGGGATGAAAAGCGTTAAGAAATGCAAACTTCAGGGCTGGATTTGTTATAAATTAAATTTTTGGACTAAAGTAGTTAAAATTGACAAACCTCAGGGACGAAAACAGAAATTTACTCATATTTATTTATGGGTCAATCTATTTGGACACCTTATCTGCCTATTTAGACACCCTTTGCCTCGTATAGGCCTCGTATAGGCCTATACGAGGCGTATAGGGTTACATCAAAATCAGTGCCTGACTCATGTCACTTCTGGTTTGACCCCTTCAAGACGCCTCGTATAGGCCTATACTGGGCGTATAGGCCCCTTCGTATAGGCCTCATATGTGACCCTTTGCCCCTTATATGCCTCGTATAGGCCTATACTGGGCGTCTTGAAAGGGTTTTTTTTTTTTTTTTTTTTTTTTTTTTTTTAGCAAACATTTTATACAAAAACAAGTTTTTTTTATTTTAAATAATTAATATTAGGACCCCTCGTTGGTTTTTTTTAGTTGAAAAATAGATGTTTTGGTAGGGTAATTTGATTGTTTTTTGAGGGTGATGTTTTTTGAGTAAAAAAATGGGTAATAGTATAAGTCTAGTATAGGTCCCATATAGGTCTTGTATAAGCCTATAGGCCTAAACGGGACCTAAACCACACCTATAGTCCTATACGAGTGTTGTATCTTATCCAATAGTCTAATATCGTATTGTATTGTATCGTATCGTATCGTATAGTATAGTATAGTATAGTATAGTATAGTATAGTATAGTATAGTATAGTATAGTATAGTATAGTATAGTATAGTATAGTATAGTATAGTATAGTATAGTATAGTATAGTATAGTATAGTATAGTATAGTATAGTATAGTATAGTATAGTATAGTATAGTGTAGTATAAGTCTCGTATAGGTCTTGTATAAGCCTATCGTGTTGTATCGTATCGTATAGTATAGTATAAGTCTCGTATAGCTCTCGTATAGACCTATATGGGACCTATACGAGACTTATACTATACACTATACGATACAATACGATACCATACTATACGATACAATACGATACTATCGTATCATATAGTGTAGTATAGGTCCCTTATAGGTCTTGTATAGGCCTATCGACGTATACGGGCGTTGTATCGTATCGTATAGTGTATAGTATAAGTCTAGTATATGGCCCCTATAGGTCTTGTATAGAGGCCTAAACGGGACCTAAACCACACCTATAGTCCTATACGAGTGTTGTATCTTATCCAATAGTCTAGTATCGTATTGTATTGTATTGTATCGTATCATATCGTATCGTATAGTGTAGTATAAATCTCGTATAGGCATTGTATGGGCCTATGGATGTGGTATCGTATCCTATAGTATCGTGTTGTATCGCATCGTATCGTATAGTATAGTATAGTGTAGTATAAGTCTCGTATAGGTCTTGTATAAGCCTATCGTGTTATATCGTATCGTATAGTATAAGTCTCGTATAGGCATAGTATAATTAATATTAGTGTTATTATAATTAATATGAGTTTTTTATAATTAATATTAGTGTTATTGATATTAATATGAGTTTTTTTATAATTAATATTAGTGTTATTATAATTAATATTAGTGTTATTATAATTAATATGAGTGTTATTATAATTAATATGAGTTTTTTATAATTAATATGAGTTTTTTTATAATTAATATTAGTGTTATTATAATTAATATGAGTTTTTTATAGTTAATATTAGTGTTATTGATATTTAAAAAGAGAAAACAAAAAAAAAACCCTTCAAGACGCCCAGTATAGGGCTATACTGGGCGTCTATGTGGACCAAAAGACCATTATAGCCCTGAATTAGGCCTATACTGGGGGCAATTCAGGGGTTTAATGGTCTTTTGGACCCTTCGTATAGCCCTATACTGGGCGTCTATTTTTATTTTTTCTTTTTAAATATTAAAAAAAGAAAACAAAAAAAAAATAATAATAGACGCCCAGTATAGGGCTATACTGGGCGTATACGAGGGGTCCAAAAGACCATTATAGCCCTGAATTAGGCCTATACTGGGGGCAATTCAGGGGTTTAATGGTCTTTTGGACCCTTCGTATAGCCCCAGTATAGCCCTATACTGGGCGTCTATTTTTATTTTTTTTGTTTTTTCTTTTTAAATATTAAAAAAAGAAAACAAAAAAAAATAATAGACGCCCAGTATAGGGCTATACTAGGCGTATACGAGGGGTCCAAAAGACCATTATAGCCCTGAATTAGGCCTATACTGGGGGCAATTCAGGGGTTTAATGGTCTTTTGGACCCTTCGTATACGCCCAGTATAGCCCTATACTGGGCGTCTATTATTATTTTTTTTAACAAACATTTTATACAATATTAATCGTTTTAGCAAACTTTTATACAAAAACAATAAAACTTTTAAAAAAAAAACAACTCAAATTACCCCACCAAAACACCCATTTTTTTACTCAAAAAACATCACCCTCCAAAAACAATCAAATTACCCTACCAAAACATCCATTTTTCAACTAAAAAAAAAAAACCAACGAGGGGTCCTAATATTAATTATTTAAAATAAAAAAACTTGTTTTTTGTATAAAAGTTTTGCTAAAACGATTAATATTGTTAAAATGTTTGTTAAAAAAAAAACTCCTTATATACGCCTAGTATAGGCCTATACTAGGCATATAAGAGAGGCAAAAAAATACCAATTTACCCCCAGTATAGGCCTAAATCAGGGGCTAAATGGTCTTTTTTCCCCCAGACGCCCAGTATAGGCCTATACGAGGCGTATACGAGGCAAATAAGACAAAATATGACATAATCAGAGATTCTCTTGGAAATTGAAAAAGGCTATACGCCTCGTATAGGTCTATACGAGGCGTCTTGAAGGGTGTCCAAATAGGCAATAAGGTGTGTAAATATGTAGACCCTTATTTATAGCCAGAATTAGTAAAAAATACATTTTCAGCTCATTCAAATACGCATCTTTTCATCAAATTTTGAACTGTATTACCAATTTACCTAATGAAACTAACCTAGAGAGGTGGTATCAATGCCGGAACTAAAAGATATATCCAGGGGTATCTCAATTTTTTTACTCTACATTTATAGAACGAAACTTTTTAACCTACATTACAGGACATGGTCGATCCTGAAATTTCAAGTGCCCTGGGCGAGCAAAAAAAAAAAGACCCTTTGCCCTTACCGAATTAAATTTTATAAACTAGTTTTTTTCATGTTATTAGCATTTAGGTTAACGAATCAATATTGAGCATTTTACATTTTACATTTGGGCTAGGTTTATGAATTAATATTGGCAATAAGTTTTTAGCTTTTAGATTGGGCTAGGTTTATTTATAATTCTTATATCGGACTTGCATCAATATTATCATTATCAACATTCGGAGTTGTTTCATTCGGAATTGTATCATCATCGCCAAAATTTTGAATAACCTAACAAAATTCAAAATATCGAAGCACAAACTAACCAAGAAATCAAACTATCAAAGCACAAGAAGAAAATAATACTCACAAACGATTTACGAATTTTGATTAGTCGATGTTGGTTGGTTCGAATTTTGATCAGTTCTGTGACTGCACTTCTACTTATGCTTGTTCGAAAATCAAAATTATGATCCGTTCTGCTTGTTTGATTTTTTGATCAGTCTCATACAGGTCACACTTTGACGAATTTTGATCAATTTATGCACTTTGTCGATGCTGATGCTATGGACTTCAGATGCTTGTGCCTTGTACGATGTTTGGTTTCCACAAATTTGTTGTCGCGCCCCTGCCCCATATTCAAAGGGTTATTATTTGTTTTGGGCTAAAATATTAGTTGGGTTGGGACGTGGGCTTACATAACAATTGGGCTTACATTCAAAGGTTTATTATTTCTTTTGGAGTAAAGTATTTTTTTTCGTCAGATGTATCCTCGTAGTTGTTTAAAGGTATCTTTTGTATAAAACCGACAAAAAAATTACACTACCGATACGAAGTTGAGTTGTAACTTGTGCTATGGCTCGTTGAATGCTAGTTCCGCCCCTGGGTGGTATCAACTCCCTTACTTATAAATGGGTGACAGCTAAAGTGGAATAAGTCGAAAGTTAACAAAAATAAATAGTATGAACAAATAAGTCGAAAGTTAACAAAAATAAATAGTATGAACAATGTGTAAAAAATAAGGAAATCGTGTGCCAAGTGCAGCTCAATGGAAGTAATACTATATACTATACTATAAAAGAAAACATGTAAAAAACAATACGATCTATCTTTTGATTTAAAAAGAAGACAGTCAAAAGTTGTTTGAAGTTAGAAAACACTAAATTTAAAAGTTCGATAAAAATAAGGGTATGTCATATGAACATAAAAAAAGTGAAACCAATGTTTATAAGAGTTTCTTAATAGAAAAATGCTCGGATAATCTTTGTGGTTTGCCCATTTTTCATATTTGTATTATAAATTAATTACCACACTAACTCGGGTTTCTTGAACCTTCCTCGGGAAAATGCTACGTGTTAAGAAACGTGGTTATATTTGATGAAATGAAATTCTTCTTGGTGAACCATGAAGTGTTACCCGATACACAAGAATTAACCGGATAACCAAGTAGCTCTTGTCTCTTGAGATGGATGGTAATAAATCCGAGTATATCTATATCTATACTATATATAAAAGCATATTAGAAGGACTTCTTAAGGTCATTTAAATTTCCTTAAAACACCCCTAAAGTATGATGTACAAGTCTTTTAAGCACCATAAAACATCACTTTCCACTTATACCCTTCTACTCAAATAAACACGGGATACACATTATATCGATTAGGGTTTCAGAAACGATTTCAAAACATTTCAAAACGCCCGCTTCCTTGCTCCTCTCTCTTTGGCGATTCAGGAACGATTTCACCAGATCTGCTCCTCTCTCTCTGGCGATTCAGGAACGATTTCACCAGATCTATGAAGTTTCAACAGATCGATGAAGATTCTGACCTCCTAGTTCCATTTTCCGGTTTTTATTGGCATTTTGCAACATTCGTCAAGGGTAAGTGACACCGTTCTTTTGATTCTGAACACTATAATAATATATGTTTAGGTAGAAAAAATTAGATCTGGGTTTTATGTAAGGAGCAGGATGTGGATGCTGGTGATGGTGACATTGTAGTCATTGAAAACAATGGAGATATTTTAAAGCTTTTGCCCCTCACACATGTAGGTGGAGGCTACAAATCATTTTTTAAAGGTGGTGATAGGGTTGTGGAGATTCCAATTGATGAGTCACACAGGTTCATTTATCAGCTCCCAGTTGTTCGTTTAACGGATGAACAAGATGGTCGATTGAGAGGGTTTTGGTGAGTCACACAGGTTCATTTTAAAGCTTTCGCCCCTCACACATGTAGGAAAGAGAAGTAAAATGATTCATTGAAGATCCACATTTGTTTGTTTGTACATTCACAGAAGGTAAAGAAATTATATTTATTATGTCATAAAGCATTTTTTGTATGTTGCTATATTTTTTATTATTATTCTGGTTTGTGACTTGTTTTGATACGAGGTGTGGGTTCTCAATCAAGTGATCTCAAGGTAACACTTTTTTTACTGATTAATGTTAAAAATTTGATTTTTTTCTTAATATGAAAGAATTTATGGCTTATATGAATATATAAATTGGGTGTTACAACTGAAAGCATTTTGAGTAAAAAACCGGTGTTCATAGTGTATACGTATGTATTACTGTTCATCAATTTTAAAATTCTTTTTTCGAACACTTTCAGGTAAAAAAGATATTCAGTAACACTCGGGACGAGTTAACTACCGAAGACGTGTTAATACTCGACTGTCACATTGAAATTTACGTGTGCGTAAGCCATAATTCAGTTGTCAAGTCAAAGCAACAGGCCCTTTCTATTGGCTTGGTATAATTTCTTTAACATCTTCATTTAATTTTGTTTATATTTGTTTTTTCTCTATAAATCTTTTTTACGTATATTTATGACAAGCGTTCCTTGAAAAAGATGTTTTGGGAGAATGTTTATCCATAGATACTCCGATATACGTTGTTACAGAAGGGCATGAACCTTCGTTTTTCACTCGCTTTTTTGACTGGGATGCTTCAAAGGAAAATATAAGTAAAGTTTGTTATGTTCTCCTACTCAATTTTGTATTATTTTTTTACGTTCTTGTAAATTGCAGTAAATCTTTTAAAGGTTGATACGCATTTGGACTTGTTTTTATCAACACCACAAATTAAGTCACCATTAATTGCAAATTATTCTTAGTCAACAAGATTTGTAACCATTGCATAATTCTCTCCCTAGAAGATTTGTAACCATTGTATAATTCTCTCCCTAGAATCAAGTTCTTGTAATTATTGTATTCACTCTTGTACCACTATATATTGATTTGTAAATAATGAGAATAGCATCTTGATTCAATACAAACTTCTATTGTTTATATGGTATCAAGAGCCTAAAAGCTCCCTTGAGCCATCTCCGATCCAAAACTCGACAGACACCTTCTGTCCGCTTCCCTTTTCTTTCGATTCACCATGGCCAAACCAATCATCCACAACCGTCAACCCACTACTTATGACAATCTCCCAACACGCAACCCAAATCCACCCACAACTCGAAACCAATGGCCATCTAGAACTACCAATACCAACATTCGCCCGACTCGCAACAACAACACCTATTGCTACTATTGTAACATTCCCGGACATGACACCAAAGATTGTCGCAAACTTAGTCGCTTCCTACGAGAACACAATGTCTCGCCTCAAAATAACAACACCCCGGTGGTTAACTACACCACCCCTCACGCAACGGCTACAACCCCATCTTGGATGTGGGACACCGGTGCGTCCAACAACACCGCGAACAACAACCAACAATTTACCGTTCTTTCCGAATACGGAGGACCTGATAAGATCGTGCTAGGTGATGGTAAAACTCTCCCTATAACTCATATTGCTCAAACAACTATTCCAACAAAATCTTGCCCACTTCTTTTAAATAACATTTTAATTGCTCCTAATCTTCGAAATAATCTTATTTCCGTTGCCAAAGTTTGTCGTACTAATTGTGTTTCTGTTGAATTTTTTCCCTATCATTTTTTTGTCAAGGATCTACGCACGGGGGCGCGTCTCATGCGAGGAGTGAACATCAATGATGTCTACTATGGACCAATCTCCTTGTCTCCTCAAGTCAACAACACCCAAACAAACTCTCTTCTCATGTGGCACCACATACTTGGACATCCATCGCTTCAAGTGTTTAAGTCTTTAATTTCTAGATTGGGACTTCATAGTAATAAGGTGACCCATGAGTCTTTTCATTGTGCTTCATGTTCACTAAATAAAAGCCACAAACTACCTTTTGGCAAAAATTCTTTTGTTGCTAATCAACCACTACAACTTCTCTACTCTGACGTATGGGGGCCCGTAAAAACGTCAATAGATGGCTTTAAATACTATGTCATTTTTGTTGACTATTTTTCCAAATACATTTGGTTATACCCAATCAAACGAAAATCTGATGTCAAAATTCTTTTTCCACAATTTAAATCTCTTGTTGAAATATTTTTAAAAACCAACATTGTTGCGTTATTCACTGATAATGGCGGTGAATATGTGGGTCTCTCACCATATCGTGCCTCTCAAGGTATCTCCCATTACACGACACCACCTCACACACCGGAACAAAACGGTATTGCCGAACGACGTTACCGACACGTTGTTGAAACCGGCCTCGCATTACTCCACTACTCCCACTTACCACAACATTTTTGGTCTCATGCTTTTCAAACCGCTACTCACCTCATAAACCGTTTACCTACACCCATTCTCCACAACAAATCACCCTATGATGTGTTGTTCAAAACCGACCCTACCTATTCCAAACTTAAACCTTTTGGTTGCCTTTGTTACCCGTGGCTAAAACCATATGCCACTTCAAAACTACAATCACGGTCCACGGCATGCATCTTTCTTGGATACTCCTCCTCTAAGGCGGCATTCAAATGTTATGACCCTCTTAATCAAAAACTTTATCACTCTCGACATGTTCAATTTCATTCCCCACATCTTTCCATCCCAAACCACCAACTCCAACCCTCTACATATGTCCTTCGACACCTTTTTAAACCCGACACCCTCGGTTCCGATTCCCTCCCCACCGCCTACATCTCCTGCCTAAAACTCTCCACCACCTGTTCACACTTCCCACTCTACCCAACCCACTCCATCACCCGAAGCCCAACAATACACACCAACCGAAGCCCAACCAACCAACCACCCCATCTCACCAAACCTCCCACGGCTAGTATCATCTCCCTTACAACTCCATGACCCATCTCCAACCTCCCTGGCCCATACACCACCCTCCACTTCCACCGTCTCCCCTCTCGGCCCAATGCCCGAGCCCACTGACCAGCCCACTCCACCCACCGGTTCCACCACATCTACACCAATCAACTCACCCAACTCACAATATCATCAACCCGACCCTCCAAACACCCAAACTCCACCGCCTCGTCGACAACCCAAACCCAACCCCAAATACTACAACTCTAACTTTGTCAACTCCACCACCATTCATCCATTACCCGTGTCCCTTGAACCGTCCACCTATACTCAAGCCTTAAATGATCCGGATTGGCGTCACGCCATGGATCTTGAATATAATGCCCTCATCCAAAACAACACATGGGAACTTGTACCTCACACCACCCAAACTCCCATTGGTTGCAAATGGGTGTTCCGCATTAAACGTAAACCCGATGGCACTATCGACAAATACAAAGCACGTCTAGTGGCGAAAGGGTTTCACCAACAATTTGGAAAAGACTACCATGAAACTTTTAGCCCGGTTACTAAACCCGTTACCATTCGCACTGTCCTCTCCATTGCTCTTTCAAAAGGGTGGCCTTTACGCCAACTTGATGTTAACAATGCGTTTCTTCATGGGACCCTCCATGAAGATGTTTTTATGATACAACCTCCCGGGTTCACAAACACGGAATTCCCGCGTCACATTTGCAAACTAAAAAAACCCCTTTACGGTCTTAAACAAGCACCGCGTGCTTGGTACATAGAACTAACCAACTTTCTCGTTAGTTTTGGTTTTAAAAAATGTCTCTCTGATTCCTCCCTCTTTGTCTACAACTCCAAGGATATCACTTGCTACCTCCTTGTGTATGTTGATGACATTGTCCTTACAGTAAGTCACAATTCCTTCATGGATTCATTTGTTCAAGCCCTAAGCAAACAATTCTCTATCAAAGACTTAGGCCCTCTCCATCACTTCCTAGGAATCGAAGTCATTCCTACGCCTCATGGTTTATTTCTTTCTCAACATCGCCACATTCAAGATGTTCTCACCACCTTTAAAATGGATGGTGCAAAAGAGGTTCTCACTCCTTTGAGCACGTCTGATCCGCTTTCTCCTAATGACTCCTCTCCTCCCGTTGACCCCACCCCTTACCGAAAACTAGTTGGTACTCTGCAGTACCTTGCCTTCACCCGTCCAGACATCTCATTTGCCATCAATAAATTATCTCAATTCATGCACTCACCCAAACAATCACACTGGCAAGCTCTCAAACGGGTACTCCGATACTTGAAAGGAACGGTACATCACGGGTTGTTCTTGAAACGCAACACCAACCTTAACTTGCAAGCCTTCTCGGACTCGGACTAGGTCGGCATTAATGATGGAGGTCGGTCAACCACAGCATATCTTTTATACCTTGGGTCCAATATTATCTCTTGGAAATCTGCAAAACAAAAAACCGTCTCTAGATCCTCAACCGAAGCTGAGTACAAAGCCCTTGCTAATGCCGCTGCTGAACTATTATGGGTTAAAAATTTACTCCATGAACTGGGTTTACCACCTGTGAGCACTCCCTCATTATACTGTGACAACACCGGGGCCACCTATGTATGTGCCAATCCAGTTTACCACTATGAAACACATAGCCTTGGACTATCACTTTGTATGGGAACAAGTCAACTCCAGGCAACTTAAAGTCCTTCACGTCAGCTCAAAGGATCAACTTGCGGATGTCCTCACCAAACCGCTTCCACGGACACCTTTCCTGTTTTTTCGGTCCAAGATTGGAGTCTCCAATGGATCCTCCATCTTGCCGGGGCGTATCAACACCACAAATTAAGTCACCATTAATTGCAAAGGATAAATTACAAGTTTTGTCCTTTATCTTTAGGGTACTTTACAGGCGGTGTCCTTTTTTTCAAATGTTGACAGGCGGTGTCCTTTTTTTCAAATGTTGACAGGCGGTGTCCTTTAGTAGGTATTTTGTTACAAGTTTTGTCCTTTCCACCCAACCTGGTTAAAAAACCATGTTAATTGTTGGGTGTAAAGGACTAAACTTGCAACAAAATACCTAGGTAAAGGACTAAAATTGCAACAAAATACCTAGTAAAGGACACCGCCTGTCAACAATTAACTGGGTTTTTTAACCAGGTTGGGTGGAAAGGACAAAACTTGTAACAAAATACCTAATAAAGGACACCGCCTGTCAACATTTGAAAAAAAGGACACCGCCTGTAAAGTACCCTAAAGATAAAGGACAAAACTTGTAATTTATCCAATTGCAAATTATTCTTAGTCAACAAGATTTGTAACCATTGCATAATTCTCTCCCTTGAATCAAGTTCTTGTAATTATTGTATTCACTCTTGTACCACTATATATTGATTTGTAAATAATGAGAATAGCATCTTGATTCAATACAAACTTCTATTGTTTATAGTTTTGGTAGATGCTAGGCAACTCATTCGAGCAAAAGCTGGCTATATTAAAAGGGCAGACACAGAAACTTGAAGTAAGCAACTCTTCGACATTATTAAAAAGTTAATTATTCTATTTATGCTAAAATGTTCCATTTTAGGCGCCTTCAAGAAATTCACCGAGTGTAACGCCAAACGGGATGAGAAGACCGTCGCCAACTCCAAACGGGTTGAGAAGACCGTCTCCTACTCCTAACGGGTTGAGAAGATGGCGGCAGCATATCAGATGCCACCACAGTTAGTATGGCTTACACTCGGGTTACAACACTCTGAAGATGGAGGCTTACCACCAATGGCTTCTCATGGAAGAGGTGACGGTGACAGTGGTTCGGCGGTGGGGCCAGAGGAGGTCGATTTTGACGGTGTGAGGTCAGATAACCAACAACAACGTTATGGATCTTCTCACTTGTTACATGATTTTGTAGCATGAGAGAACACTGGCGGGTGGCTTTATTCGAATCATCAAATGAACATTTTGTTAAACTTCTTGATCTATTATCAAGTAGTGTGAAGAAAACAAGACGCGAAACAGAAACTAAATGTATAACTGTAAAGATAATGATTTCGGTGGATGGCATCAATATCGAGCTTTCAATCATTTTGGTGGATGGCATCATTTCGGTGGCTGAAGAAACTTTACTATATTAAGCTTCTGGTAAGCAAACCAATCTTCAGAAACTTTGATTTTATATGGTTTATAAATGGTATGAAGTTATTTGTTGATATTGATGGTTCCTCCTTTTCTATAGGTACCCATATAATAACGCTTTGCATCATCATGGTAAGGGAACCATTGCAGTCACTGGTTTCTGTATTACTCTTTAGTTCATGACAGACTATATATGCTTATGCATTGATTTGTTGCAGCCTGCTGCAACAAAGAAAACCGGACGCTATGTTGGCAAGGGTGTGAAGATTTTAGATATGAGTAGCCTGAAACTTTAAGCGCTAAACCAAATTAAGGTAAATGGTTTTACAAAACTTTTTCATTGATGACCTCAACTATCCACAGCCCCTAAATCTTTTTCATTTTCTCTCTCAAAGATTCTGGATCTGCTCTTTTTCGGCGATTTAAATTTGTTATGGTGAAGAACGTTGAGCAATTTAGCAGCATCAAGCGATGGCGTGAGCAGATCGGTGATAACTGAGACGATATCTCGAGGTAGGTTTCGACAAGTCGGTTCCGATTTAGCGGCTGCATGTACGTTTTCCGGCACCGAGGTAAGTCCGTTAATACTAACTCTCACGATTGTGGCTTCGATTGTCTCGGTCAAAGCACCAAATGCTACTTAAACTCAAATATGGGAGCCTGCGGTTTCTTTATTATGTTTGAAATAGATTAACATTGATGCAACTTTTGTTTGATTCGACTATTTTATGTTACATGTGCTAGCGCAAAGCAATCCGATACATAATAATAATAATCCTAGACTTATTTATACATCTCTTCTATCTTTATTTTTTTTTTTCCAAAACGAGCAGTTGGTTTTCATTTTTCAATCAAACTTCTATATAATATAAAATCATTTTTCTTTATCATTGTAACATCGAATAACCACAAAGAAGCTACACAACCTACTATCTAATTAACGAATAAGTTTTCTTAATCATTGTCGGGCTACTGGGTTCGCTCTAACAACTGGATATGACACAATAGATAGAAAAATACATGTAGCTCTCGAACGGCTCTCCAAGTGTAAAGCGTGTTTCCAAAGCACCAAGTTGTAGGCCTGTAAACGAACCAAACGTTTATGAACTGTTCGTGAACTTGTTCGACGGGAAGTTCGTTTATGTTCGTTTGTTTAATAAACGAACAAACACGAACAAAAAGTTTTGTTCGTTTAATTAAATGAATGAACATGAACACACATTGTGTTCGTTCATTTATGTTCGTGAACGTTCGTTTATGTTAGTTCATTTATTTTCATGAACGTTCGTGAAAATTTTATTAAATACGTAAATAGTTATATTTATATAAATATTAGGTTTTTAACTACTTATATAAATATAACTAATTAGTAATTGAGTTTTCTAGTAATAAAAAATGAAATTTTAAAACTTTTTTTTAGATCATAACTGATCACTTACTTAATATTCATATATAAAAACTACTTAATTTTAGTATCTATGAACCCTAATTTAGATGTGTTTTCGAATGAATTGTAACATATTAGATTTGTTTGTTTGTGTTCGTTAATGTTAAATTGTGTTTGTTTGTATTTGTTCAATTACATTCATTTGTGTTCGTGTATGTTTGTTCAATGATGTTAATTTATGTTTGTTTATGTTTATTCAAATATGTTCAGTTAGACTTTTTTTGTTTATGTTCGTGAATTGTTCGTTTGGGCTTTAAACGAATGAACATAAACGAACACGAACATGTCCGATTTCTTAATAAACGAACACAAACAAAAAAAATGTGTTCGATAATATGTTCGTGTTCGTGTTCGGATAAAGTTAAATGAACGAACATGAACACGCCTATGTTCGTGTTCGTTCGGTTCATTTACAAGCCTACCAAGTTGTGCTCACGCTCCTTTGTCTAAGGAAACAATATATTTCCTCTAATTTTTGCAGCTCTAACGGTCTTAAACACACAACTTTGTACATCGATATCTCTTTTATTGCTCATTTTAGGACATGGTTTGATTCGTTGCTAACCTCTCAGATAGTAGAACACATACCAAACAATAATTTTTATATTAACAGTTACATATCTATACTATATTATAATGCATGAGGCAAGGACATTTTAAGATACCCAAAAAATAAGAACTTTTCCCCCCTTTATTTATAGAAAGACCCCTAAAATGAGGGTAGTTTGGTCTTTTAACCACTATTTATTTTTTAGCCCCTAAATTTATTACATTTAAATCCCTAAGTTTTTATCTAAATTTTAGATAATTAGTTACAATTCACTCCTCCATAACAAACTTATAAATTTTTTACTTATTCTTGACATATCTTATAAACTATAATGTTTAAAAAAAATCCAAAGATAACATGACGACCTACACATTTTTGTTGACGTTTCGGTAGTTGTCTTGTTCAATATCGACGAACGGATTAAAAGGTACAAGTAGTTAATGCATTAATGTACAAGTGATTTAAGAAAATAACAACAAATATAAAAATAGCCACCCGGTTAACAATTAAATATCTACTCTATCAGTCCCCAAAGATGTAAAAGATGTAATGTTAGCACATGGTTCAATTAAAAATGTGATTAATCAAGTATAGGACATGCTTGGAACACAATCAAATGTCTAAAAATGTTCACTGATCGAATACAAAATACACAAAACATAACATATGGAACACAACAGTTAGTGATTTAAGAAAATAACAATACATAATGTGTAGATAAAAATAGCCTCCTGTTTGACAATTAAATATCTACTCTATAGTCCCCAAAGATGTAAGAACTTCAAAAGAGATTACGACACCTTTTCCACCAGATGTACAACTCCGAATTAGATCTACAAGTTCACTGTAATCCACCACTTAAACGGGCCTTAACGATCCTTTTCTGAAGAGCGCGCCAGTTTTGTTACACGTAGTCACGTAAATTTTGTCCTATTTCTGCCTCTAGCCATGAATTTAGTATGTCTTCAGCTGTCCAAACTGGCCTGTAATATCCCTGTTTCAGCCACTTAAGTGAACAAAATATATGAACATTCTCCAACAAACTGGCACACATGAACATTTTTTTCCATACAAATATCAATCTGAAATTAAACAATTCACTTAATTAGCAAGCCCAAAACATGATTCACCTCTCATTAAAACACAATAAAAACAATATTAAAAAACAAACTTATAAAATATAAAACTGGGAAATTTATAATCTATTTTCTACATTGCAAAAGGTTCCGCTCATGTGTCATGTCTTAGTTAAAAATCCGGGGTCATTTTTTTCTAAAAAGCACAACTTTTATGTAGTTTTATTTATTTATGTAACATTTTACTTTTATTAGTATTATTGTTCATAAGTTTGGATACGTAACAAAATGTATAGTTAATTTTATCTGAAAATCACTATAATAGTTACTGAATAGAAATAATAAACTAAATATATTTATAGATGGTATAAATGGCATCATTTCGACTTGATCAATTACATGTTCCGATTGTAAATCTTGCATCAATTCTATAATTTAAAATTTAACCGCCCATGTTTCGAAAAAGAAGTAAAATCACTAAATAATAATGTGTTTATATAGATAGTTTATAGGAAAATTGGTTTTTAGTAAACCAACCTTTGCCCCATTGGTAAATAATAATCCTACCTACGTAATTGGTATACAATAATCTTACTTATCAACATGTTGGTACTCAATGAACTTTCGTTAATTTTTTTTAACTGAAGTTAGTTTTTAAGTTTTATTTATTACACAAACAGTCCATGTAGTTGTAATTTACTAGTTTTAACTATTTTATAAAATTTAATTACATGGCCCTTGATGTTTTTTTTGTTTTACAAAATAGTTAAAACTAGTAAATTATAACTACAGGGACTGTTTGTGTAATAAATAAAACTTAAAAACTAACTTCAGTTAAAAAAAAATTAACGGAAGTTCATTGAGTACCAACATGTTGATAGGTAGGATTATTGTATACCAATTATGTAGGTAGGATTATTATTTACCAATGACCCAAATGTTAGTTTATTAAAAACCAATTTTCCTAGTTTATATTGTAACAGTCACAATAAAATATATAAAACACTACACTAGAATAACAAATTATACAACACTTTCATTAAATTTTGAAATTAAGTTAATACGAATTATAATATAATAAACCAATATGAAACATCAAGATGAATTCGTTAGTTTATAAAGTGTATATGTAAAATATAAAACTGACATTTCAGTAATAAAAATTGACAAAAACAACATATGTAAAATATAAAACTTACATATTGAGTGATTATTTTTTAACATAAATGAAGATATTATGTGTCACATTTTAAATTATAGATATATAATATAAAAACTAAAAAATAACCACAACAAACTTCCGAAATAAAGGGGTGGCATCTAGAATTAAACCCTAATGCTTACTACTATAAATACACATCATATTACCCCTATATCAATTGATAAACAAGTTCAGAAATGGATCCAGTTCTGAATTCAAATGTTGTGGAAAACCAAGCATGCAAGATTGAAAATTCTAAGGTTAGTTTTTTTATATCGAAGCTGTGAATAAATGTTTTCTTTTGTTTACATTTATGTGAATGTTTAACTTATTTGGATCAGAATCAGTTGTATAACGGACAAGCTTCTAAGGTATTGATTTTGCTGGTTTTTTACTATTATTTTTGCATATATCTCTCATATTAACATGTTCGTTATCTATACTATATGTGTGTTTTATTGCAGGATCATGGTGATAAAAGTGTCGAAATAATTTCTCATGGTGCAATGTTTAGTCCTTATAAGTCTAATCTTCAACGTGAATTTAGCGAGGAGGTAATTTTAAAGTTAATTTGATTTTTTTTTGAGTTAATTACTGTTTTCGTCCCTGTGGTTTGTCAAAAATCACTATTTCAGTCCATTAGTTTAAAAATTGCGATTTCGGTCCCTGTGGTTTCACTTTCAAAACCATTTCAGTCCTTATGGTTTCACTTTTGTAACCATTTCAATCCATTTATTGTGTAAGTACATGGACTGAAATGGTTACGAGGTGGACTGAAATGGTTACAAAAGTGAAACCACACGGACTGAAATCGCAATTTTTAAACTAATGGACTGAAATAGTGATTTTTGACAAACCACAGGGACGAAAACAGTAATTAACTCTTTTTTTTTTTTTTTACTTTTGTATTCACTTTTTGTCCTTTTTAAGGATCGGAAGTATGAGTCTCAAAGGAAGAGATCCAAGAGACTCTCCAAATGGAAATGGAGTCAAGTTATCAATTTAGATGATTCTGAATATGACAAAGAAGAAGAACTAGAAGACACAGCCGATTCAAGCACAAAGAAGAAAACTGAATTAAAAATTCCTCAAGTGTCAATTCAAAAGAGGAATAGATTTCATTCAGCATAATATGAAATCTTTCAAGTGCTTTTTTTTTTTCATTTTCAGTTATGTTTGATCTAGACAATTTCCTTTTCAGTTGTTTTGTTTTCATTTTCAGTTGTCATTTTCAGTGTTTTTAGAATTAATGCAGTCTAATAAAGTTTATTTTATATTTTAATTTTAGTTTTGGTGTTAATATATTGCACTATTGACCATATTAATAAAGATATAAACTCTTAACATCCAATTTTTTTATAAAAACAGTTCTGGAATTTTATAAAAATATAATTTTTTTTATATCTGTAAAAAAAAACGAAATTTAAGAAATTAAGTTAGAGGTCTTGAACATACTTACAAGTCAATGAAAATTTTATACTTAAAGTTTATTGGAGGAGTACTATATGGATATTTTAAAAAAAGTAATGAACTTTAAAGAAAATGTTATACTTTATAACTTAACCAATAAAATAAACATACTTTGCAATTATAACAACTTACCTTTTATTTTTTGTCTTTTGATTATTTTTTTTTAAAACAAAACTTTATTTCTTAAAAGAAAAGACTTTTTTTTAAAAACAAAACTATATAAATACTAAATTTTGTTGCAAGGTTTTAGGGATTATAAGTTAACTATGTTCTTATAGGTTATATTTGTCAGTTTCAAAACAACTCTTATATGTTGACTAGATACATTTTTATGGATTCTAAGTTATAAACAGATTGTATTTACATTTTTTCAGGGATTATTAGTTAAAATTAAACTCATATAGATAAGATTAGTAAGTTGAAACAAACTACAGGTTATTAAGAATTCGTTGGTTTAAAAGTGCTATATATACAGCTCATTTTCATTAGTTTTTTTTACTTAAAAAAAAACTTTATTTCTTAAAAGAAAAGATTTAAAAAAACAAGTTTGTAACAAGTAAAATGAATAATAATTTATGATCTTTACTATATAAATACTAAATTTTGTTGCAAGGTTGTTTCAAAAAAAAAACTCTTATATGTTGACTAGATACATTTTTTTTTGGATTCTAAGTTATAACCAAATTGTGTTTACATTTTTTCAGAGATTATTAGTTAAAATTAAACTCATATAGATAAGATTAGTTAGTTGAAACAAACTACAGGTTATTAAGAATTAGTTGGTTTAAAAGTGCTGTATATACAGCTCATTTTCATTAGTTTTTATATAAAAAAAACTTTATTTCTTAAAAGAAAAGACTTTTTAAAAAAAAGTTTGTAACAAGTAAAATGAATAATAATTTACGATCTTTACTATATAAAAAATACTAAATGTTGTTGCAAGGTTTTAGGGATTATAAGTTAACTATGTTCTTATAGATTACATTAGCCAGTTTCAAAAAAACTCCTAAATACATCTTTTATGGATTCTAACTTATAAATAGATTGTGTTTACATTTTTCCAGGGATTATTAGTTAAAATTAAACTCATAATAGATAAGATTAGTTAGTTAAAACAAACTACAGGTTATTAAGAATTCGTTGGTTTAAAAGTACTATATATACAACTCATTTTCATTAGTTTTTTTTACTTCAAAAAATCTTGTTCTTCAGAATTCGTTGGTTTAGCAGGTAATCTTTATTTAAGTTTTTCTACAACAGTGACCTTTATTTAAGTTTCTATACATCAATGACTTTTGTAAAAAATATAATTTAAAAGTTCATCCTTTCAGTGGTTTTGGTTGATCGGTACATCCATTCAGATCTTACACAGGTATGGATTCTTCCAAAACATGAATATGATGTTTGTTTTTTGCTTTCATACTATTATGTTTTTAATATCATCTTTCTGTGTTCTGATAAAAATGTATGATGTGTATATCGTCATATTATGTTTAGCACATAAGTGAACTCAATTAAATATTTATTAAACTAAATGAAATGATTATAACCTCAAAATTAAACAACAGTGGAGTTTTGTAAAACAAATTATGCAATCAAATAAGTAACAATCCTATCTAATCCACATAAATAAACACAAAACTGAACTCAATCAATGATTCTATAAACCCAATAAAAAATTAGACAAATTGATATAAACATGGAAGAAATAAACCCATTTTCTTTACTTACATGAGCCATAGGAACAGATGCAAATTATCCTTTTAAGAAAGAAGATGATGAGCTTGAACCAAACGAGAGGCCTTTGAAATCCCCAATCAAATTGAAACTAACAGCTGTCTCCATAATTCTGCAAAACAAATGTTGTTTTAAGATTCAATTACTGGTAGATTAGGTTAGGGTTAGGGTTTGGTGTTCTTACTGGGCGAGAATGAAGAAAAGTTATTCAGACAAAAACCTAAAAATGTTCGCCGTCTGAATCGAATAAAAAGATGAAACCCTAACATCATTATTCAGACAAAAGCCTAAAAACTCTGCCTTTATATGTGTGAGCATGTGAAACCTTAAACTTCAGTCTTTTAAACCCACTACTATGTATAGCCCAGGCCCAATTTAAATCAATCCAATCCCAGGCCCAACTTGGTGGACTTGCTTTAATTTATTATATTTATTTACATAAAGTATTATTTTTATTAATACTAATTTTATTTCACCTACTAATTTTACTAACTTTATTTATTTAAAAAAAATCAAATCAAATTTTATTAATTTTTTACATCAAAATCACATGATCATAAACGTATGGGCATGTTTACAGACCAACTTTTGATACAAATACTGGTAATGCAATTAAATACTGAAATTTTGGATTTTTACCAAGATACCCTTTGACTGCTTTGACTAAATATTTTTTTCTTGAAAACTTGTTTTGTATAATATATAAACTACAGGGATTTTATTTTTATTAATACTAATTTTATTTCACCTACTAATTTTACTAACTTTATTTATTTAAAAAAAATCAAATCAAATTTTATTAATTTTTTACATCAAAATCACATGATCATAAACGTATGGGCATGTTTACAGACCAACTTTTGATACAAATACTGGTAATGCAATTAAATACTGAAATTTTGGATTTTTACCAAGATACCCTTTGACTGCTTTGACTAAATATTTTTTTCTTGAAAACTTGTTTTGTATAATATATAAACTACAGGGATTTTGTATCATAATGTGGCTGGAATTTTATTTTTATCGGAATTGTTTTGTTTCGTTATAAAACCGATGAACTGAAAGATCTAGAGGAAAAGAAAGCAAAAAAAGAAAAAAAGAAAGTGGTATGGTTCTAGAACCAACTATAACTTTTTTATTTATTCAGTAATATTTTAAATAAAGGATGCAAATTATAGAAATAAATACTCTTAATAATATTAAAGTTTCACTCACAAATAATACTACTTAATAAAAAGATGGGGGAAAGTACACGTCATTTCGAAAAGCAGCTCTTGAGGTAGGTTTGATAGAGAATGATAATAGTCTATCACAATGTCTCACAGAAGCGTCTCTATTTCAGTTTCCTAATGCTCTTAGAAGGTTATTCGCAACAATAATGATTTTCTGCGAACCTGGTGATATTCGTAAGCTATGGAATGATCACTTTGATGCACTATCTGAAGATCACAGGTTACAATGTGAAAGTGTGGAACGCGTTCAAAATATGGTTCTTACTGACATCAGGGTCATCCTACAATCTATGGGTAAAAATATTGATGATTTCGATCTTCCGAAAATAACAGAACACAACTTACAATATCCAGTTCATCGTGAGGTGCAAGAGGAGTACGGGATAGTTGTGGAACCTGAACACTTATCTGCCATAGATGAACTTAATTCAGACCAAAGAAGAGTGTTTGATGAGATCATGTCACATGTGGATAATAATCGTCCAGGTGTGTTCTTTATAGATGGTCCGGGTGGAACGGGAAAAACATTTCTGTACAAAACTTTGCTTGCTCAAGTACGTTCACGTGGTCTTATTTCTCTTGCGACAGCTTCATCAGGTGCCGCCGCTAATAATATGCCAGGTGGGAGAACGGCTCACTCGAGATTCAAGATTCCCATTTGTGTTAATAACAATTCGATGTGCAACATAAAAAAACAAAGTGGGGTAGCTGAACTAATTAGGTCCTCAAGGTTAATCATATGGGATGAGGCATCGATGGCAAAACGTCAGGCGATAGAGGCAGTCGATCGAACATTGCAAGACATTACATGTGTTCGTCTCCCATTTGGTGGAAAGATAATGGTTATGGGGGGAGATTTTAGACAAGTGTTGCCGGTTGTTAAACGCGGAACTAGAGCACAGATTGTAGACTCCAGCCTGCGGATGTCGCCTCTTTGGCATTTGACTAAAAAGATGCAGTTGACGATAAACATGAGAGCGCTAAATGATCCATGGTATTCTGATTTTCTTTTAAGAGTCGGTGATGGGTCTGAAGAATCGATCGAAGGAAGGAAGCTATATTCGCATACCAGACGACATGACAATTCCTTTCAGTAATCCAGAAAACTCTATAAAAGAATTGACCAATGTAGTCTTTCCGTCAATTCAAAGTAATGTATATTCTTCTGATTATATAATCTCTAGAGCAATATTGTCCACTAAAAATGACAGTGTTGATGAGATCAATGATCAAATGATTGACATGTTTCAAGGGGATGAAAAGGTTTACTATAGTTTCGATGAAGTCGAAGACGATCGCCACAACTTCTATCCGGTTGAGTTCTTAAACTCACTAACTGTTAGTGGTCTGCCGCCTCATAAACTTCGTTTAAAAATCGGTTGCCCTATAATATTGTTGCGGAATGTCGATCCATCACATGGTTTATGTAATGGCACAAGATTGATATGTAAAGGCTTCCAGCGTAATGTTATTGATGCAGAGATAGCTGTCGGGCAACACGCCGGAAAAAGAGTATTTTTGCCAAGAATCCCTTTGTGTCTTTTTGAAGACGACATGTTCCCGTTCAAGCTAAAAAGAAAACAATTCCCCATTCGACTTAGCTTTTCCATGACAATCAACAAAGCTCAAGGTCAAACAATTCCGCATGTTGGTGTTTATCTTCCGGATTCAGTATTTTCGCATGGACAACTTTATGTCGTTTTATCAAGAGGGATATCACGTGCTAATACAAAGGTATTAGTACATCCTGCCAAAGACTTCAGACGAGACGGGGTATACACCTCAAATGTTGTCTATCGAGAGGTGTTACGTGACGAATGAAATACTTGTGAGTGAGAATGTGATGATTTTTTATGTATTTGGTGGTTTACGCAATTACATTCTAAATATAGTATAGATGATGTTATTATTTTACACACTTTGGTCTCTTTTACTCACTTATTTATTTTTCTCTTGCAGATTGATTAAGAATTTGTTATGGATAAGACAGAGAGCAAAATGGAAGATGTGTCAGGTATCTACCTATCTATCATATCTTATAGCTGACAATTACATGATAAAACATATGTAACTAAAATACTTAACATTTCTTTCAGTTCCCCAAACTGCTCCAGCAGCTACTACTGATGTATCAGTAAAAGAGGAGATCAAAGAAGAAACTTATCCTCCAAAAGATGTAACAGTCAAACAGGAAGATATACAAGAAATTCCAAAGGACGTTGATCTCGATGATGAGAAATGGTGGCGTGACAACATGGATGAGATCCTTGAGATGTTTAAGCCATATGATCACTAAATTTTTAACCTCGTGATGCAAGTACTTGACATTTGAGCTTTTAGTTTTCAACATTTATGTTTAAGACTTATATTTCCTTATTTGTGTGCTACTTTATATAACTTTTAATTATGTTTAAGACTAGGTTATCACCCGGGACTGCTTCCCGGGTAGTTTAATTTTATTAGTTATAATGTTGAACAGTGTATAATTTTGAATCGCTTTGGAATAATATCATCAAAACATTAACAACACAATTCTTAAGGCTCAACTACTAAAAACAAAAATACATTCCAAGAAAACAATTTAAATTGTTTCAAATAGTTAAGATGATCATAAATAAATGATTAAATACTGTTTTACTCATTAAAGGCATACACAGCCCAGTTGTTTTATAACAATAAAGGCACATTTTTCATTTTCAATAACAAATGGAAGCACAAGAATATAAGACATAGTTGACCAAATGTAAAACAAACCAACAACTCAGAAACATACTATAACATCAACAAAATGAAACAAAGTTTGAAGTCAATGGAAACAAATAAAAAATTTAACATCATAAATTTCCAAAAATCTCTCTGTAAACGACGTTAGCAGTTTCATTGGTTGGTTTTCCTTCGTCCTCGAATATTAAAATTTTGACACCTTCTCTCGTCTTAACTCTTGATAACGCAACATACAATTGACCGTGAGTGAAAACAGGGTCTGAATCTTTTGCCCCTACAAAAAAACAATAATTAACTTATTAAATAAAAAAAGTTAAAGAGATCAAGACCCATACTTAATACATAATATAATGACAGTATAATAAAAATTGAAAAATGTTACCTCTTCATCCATACATTTCATGTCTACACGAAAAGTTTCGGTCGGACGACCATGCATCATTTTCCACCAAAGGCAAATGATTTTCAACTTGAGCGTATAGTTTTTTGTCAAAGGATTGAGATTGTTCAACATGGTTGTGTTTTCAAGTTCATGTTCAAAACTCTGTAGCAAATTAACCGTTAGTTTAGAAATGAAATATCAAAAGAAGGATTATTATAATTATCAAGGTACTAATTAAGAACAAAAGTTGAAATAATAAAGAAAATAAATAAGAACTACATAAAACAATGAAGTAAGATACCTAAGAGAAAAATATGTAGAGGAGATCGAAAGTGTGAATGAGATGAGGTTTACGAAGATGTATATATAATAAAACATAGGGGAGTTAATTTAAGAAAGTATAACAAATTAAAGTGTAAAATTTGGTAACTAAATTAGCATAGAAATGTATTGGAAAATTTTGATTGAAATTTACTTAAGGCCATGTGTAGTCATAACCCCCCTTTGTGGGCGTTATGCGACACGTGGCACGCCACGTGTGCGGGTGGGCGTTATGGGACGTTATGCATTTAAGCCCGTAGTCATAAAGCCCCCACCTAATCATTACCTATTTAATAATTTTCAATTTTATTAATTAATATAAAAAAGAATGCTTGTTTGTGATTGGTCAGAAGTTTAAAAGGAAGATGCATAGCGGCGCTATTATCATCGCGCCATTCAAGCCATCTCCGGCCATAGCGCCCTGCGTTTCGGTGTTCTTGGGCGTTTTCCGGCGCCATCTCCGGGCATGGCGCCCCACTACGGATACCCTAAGGAATATAATAAAGTAAGCGTAGCACATTAATACAAAGTTGTAAGTTTTAAAATTTCATTTTTGAATCTAATTTAAGATAATTTGATTGACCAAAAATAAATGATAATTATAAGAGAAAGATGATTTTTTAAAATTTACCAAAAATAAACATTAGAATACGTTAAAGATTTTAATCTAAATTTTAAATGAATATGTAAATCTTTTTTTGAAATTTGAATTTCAAAATCATGTAAAAAAAGTCAACGTAATCGGTTACTGGGTTGTTAATTTACCATTATATAGATCCAGACAATTTTTCCAGTATAGTTACATTTTAGTTTTCAATTATAATTATGGTACATTTAAAATTAATTGTTTATTGTTTATAACGTAATAAACAAATAAGTTGGAATATAAAAACAGAAAACCATAAACATACAAAAGGATTGACATGCACCTTAAATTGACCATGAAGACCAAGGTAAGCACTAATATCGTCCACCCATCACTGAAGAAATAACAATTAGACTTCACATCCTTGTTGATTGACAATTCAAAAGAGTCCCAAGGATTGATGTGCACCTCAAAATGAACAGAAAGAAACAAACAGCCAAAAACGTTGTGTTAGTATAATAAGCTTACCAATATATTCGAAGTAAAAGACGTAAGGACTTTATAAAAAGACATATTGAAGACAAAAGGATTGGGATTTAAATCTACATATATATAAGTAAAAATAATAAATGTCTTAGAAGTACTCGTCTCCATAACAAAGAACATGTAAATAAGACTGCAGAGGAGTTACTATATAACGTGTCCTACATGTTCACACGAGGCTTCTCATGGGGTTGAAGAATATATCGCACCCGATGACTATGATGATTTTAAGAAATATGATGTTTATGAGTGCTCTAATTACTAATGTTACGAAACTATTGTTCAACCTATTTCACTAATCTTAAATCATGAGCAGGCTACTCAGCCTTTTAATAAGATTGCAGAGGAGTTACTGAAACAAAACATCGGAAAAAGGAAAACATTAAAAACCAAAAAAAAAAAAAAAAACAATCAACAATTAGAAACCCTAAATCATAAAGACAATCCAACGAAAATAAGAAACCCTAACTTCAACATCGCAACACCTTAAATCGGAATGAACCCGAATAAATAAAATCGAATACCTAATAAATCATAAATTATAAAACACATGAAAATATAACCGAATGAATCTATATAGCCGAACATCAAACACATGAACCTGAATAAATAAAATCGAATACCTAATACCTAATAAATCATAAATTATAAAATCGAAACCGTAAAACATACCTTATTTTTTTTGAAAGAATCGAAGTATTGATCGATCTGTATAGCCGAACATCAAACACATCTATTATAAATATGCAAAAAAGGTTAAGAATCGGAACATATTTAGATTAGCAATCGAAGATTTAGACTTATACCTGTATTGTATCGTATCGGATCTTCACTTGTAATATCGTTCTTGATAAGTGATTAAAGTCACTGACGGAGGGGGATCTTGAAAAGAAAGGATGAAAGAGGAATGATTATGGAGGCGGATGTGGATCTCAAGAAGAGGGTAATGAAAGGTTGGTGTGACATAGCAGAAAAAGGAAGACATTTTTTTTACAAGATATTATATATGGATCCGAATTATCAATCCAAATACACACGGACCCGAACCGATATGTGAAAAAAAGACCCATCCCATTTTCCGCCAAAACCAAAACCAAGAGGCCCTAATCAAGTGACATGTGTCCCATATTTTTTTCATTTATTATATATAATAAATTATTTTTCCTTATTCGTGTGTTAATTTATTACACCAATGGTTTCTTGAATTACTTGATAATTAAAATTCTAGACATGTGTAATAGACATGTGTAACACTTATGACATATATCCACCACAATAATAAAAATATTATACGAATAAGAAAACTATCAGAAATGAGTGCCGCAATGCAAAGTGTCGCCCCCGCCGCATCGCGCGGGCACCCTACTAGTAATAATTTATTCCCAAAGTTGGTGAAAAATACATGTTCTCCGCTAAGTGGAAAACTCATCTTTTTTCACCAATTTTTCAACTGTATTACCAATTTACCTAATGAAACTAACATTTTTCTTATTTTTGTACTTGTATAAATTACCATACGTACTAATAAAGGTTTATTAATTAATATGTAGCAAGTTTAATTTTTAGATAAAAAAAACTATTAACATGCGTTTAGATAACAAACTCCCCTAAAAACAAAATGTATACATTTCTTTGCCTTATTGAAATAATCAACAAAATTTCCTGGCCATAACATCTAGAAATAAAAAAAATAGAAAAAAAAAGTTGCATACTTTTGCCTCTTGGAAGAAAACAACCACCACAATGGATTTTTATGTATGTTAACTTTTAGTATTTCGGATGTGATAAAAAATTTTCTAGAATGGTTGAATAGTCATTGTGTTCGTTTAATTAAATGAATGCACATGAACGTGTTCGTTCATTTATGTTCGTGAACGTTCGTTTATGTTCGTTCATTTATGTTCAGAGTGAATTGCAAGTTGTGTCCTTTATCTTTAGGCCACTTTGCAAGTTTTGTCCTTTATGTTTAAAGTTGACGAGTTTTGTCCTTTATGTTAAAAATCAAGCACGTTTTACCCTTTGGGTCTTAAAAATCAAGCACGTTTTGTCCTTTATGTTTAAAAATCAAGCACGTTTTGTCATTTATGTTTAAAAAATCAAGCACGTTTTGTCCTTAAAAATCAGGCACATTTTGTCCAAAAGGGTAAAACGTGCTTGATTTTTAAACATAAAGGACAAAACTTGCAAAGTGGCCTAAAGATAAAGGACAAAACTTGCAATTCACTCTTTATGTTCATGAACGTTCGTGAAAATTTTATTAAATACGTAAATAGTTATATTTATATAAATATTAGGTTTTTAACTATTTATATAAATATAACTAATTAGTAATTGAGTTTTCTAGTAATAAAAAATGAAATTTTAAAACTTTTTTTAGATCATAACTGATCACTTACTTAATATTCATATATAAAAACTACTTAATTTTAGTATCTATGTACCCTAATTTAGATGTGTTTTCGAATGAATTGTAATATATTAGATTTGTTTGTTTATGTTCGTTAATGTTAAATTGTGTTTGTTTGTATTTGTTCAATTACATTCATTTGTGTTCGTTTATGTTTGTTCAATGATGTTAATTTATGTTTGTTTATATTTATTCAAATATGTTCAGTTAGACTTTTTTTGTTTATGTTCGTGAATTGTTCGTTTGGGCTTTAAACGAATGAACATAAACGAACTCGAACATGTCCGATTTCTTAATAAACGAACACAAACAAAAAAAATGTGTTCGATAATATGTTTGTGTTCGTGTTCGTGTTCGGATAAAGTTAAATGAACGAACATGAACATGCTTATGTTCGTGTTCGTTCGGTTCATTTACAAGCCTACCAAGTTGTGCTCACGCTCCTTTGTCTAAGGAAACAATATATTTCCTCTAATTTTTGCAGCTCTAACGGTCTTAAACACCCAAAACTTTGTACATAGATATCTCTTTTATTTTAGCTCATTTTAGGACATGGTTTGATTCGTTGCTAACCTCTTAGATAGTAGAAAACATACCAAACAATAATTTTTATATTAACAGTTACATATAATAATTTATTCCCAAAGTTGGTGAAAGATACATGTTCTCCGCTCAGTGGAAAATTCATCTTTTTTCACCAATTTTTCAACAGTATTACCGATTTACCTAATGAAACTAACATTTTTCTTATTTTTGTACTTGTATAAATTACCATAGGTACTAATACGGGTTTATTAATTAATATGTAGCAAGTTTAATTTTTAGATAAAAAAAAAACTATAAAAAAACTATTAACATGCGTTTAGATAACAAACTCCCCAAAAACAAAATGTATACATTTCTTTGCCTTATTGAAATAATCAACAAAATTTCCTGGCCATAACATCTAGAAATAAAAAATAGAAAAAAAAAAAAAAGTTGCATACTTTTGCCTCTTGGAAGAAAACAACCACCACAATGGATTTTTATGTATGCTTATTTTTTGAATGATCCATTTCGAATGTGAAAAAAATTTCTAGAATGGTTGAATAGAATAACGTCACACTCACTCAAATTAATGGCCTATTATCTGTAAATTGTAATGCTTTCATAGCTCTCTCACTCTACAGTCGATATTACCCCATCTCTATAAATATGGTGTGGTTCACACTTCTGAGTACACCTACAACACAATACTTTATTCATTGTAAATCAGAAATTGTCCGTACAATGGACATAAACAAGGAGGAATTGGTTGAAACTTTAACTAGAGGCAGAAATTCTGCAAAGAAGCTGCAGAATTTACTTACCCAGAAAGTTTATGATGATGGGTTGGCTTCTGTTGATGATCTCGTGACTGAAATATCTCAATCTTTCTATGGTGGCCTTTTGGTGTTGAATTCTTCCAATTCCGGTGAGGTCAGTAGGGTTCCGGTGAGTTCCCATGCGATCAGTTCAGCTTGTTCCGGTGACCAGGTACCGGAAGTTCACACAGGGAAGACACCGGCATCGGTTGCGAAGGGACGGAGAGGCTGTTACAAGAGAAGGTACACATAACATACTTACAACTTTTGTCATTTTGTGTATATTGTTTGATTCAACACAAGATGTTTTGTTTATTAATTTTAAGTGTTTAAAGAAGGACAACGGATTCGAGAATGGAGGTTAGTGAGACCATTGAAGATGGTTATGCATGGAGGAAATATGGACAGAAGGAGATTCTCAATTCTAACTTCCCAAGGTTAGAGAACCGTATATACATTTGTATGTAACTTTTCACAAACTGGCCGATATCATCTTTTTAACTTTCGATTTGTACCACATTACTCTCAACTTTCAATTTATTGGTTAATAGCAGTATAGCACTCTCAAACTAACGCAGTTTGTTGACATCAGTTGGCACATCACCAAACTAGTGTCACATCAGCTACCACGTCATCAAAAAAGCCAAGTCAGTTGGCACCTCAGCTGCTATGTCATCAAAAAATTCCATGTCAACACACAAGTGCCACATTAGCGAAAAAACTAACTGGGTTAGGGTTTAATTATTTTGGGAATGTTATCGGCCAATAAGTTGAAAGTTACGAGTGATGTGATACAAATCGAAAGTTGGGAGAGTTATCAACCAATTGGTGAAAGTTGTGGATATGTAAATCCAATATTCATTGATAAATAAGACGGTTATATTATACATATGTAACCATCTACGATACTAGTTTTCTCTCTATCCAAATTAGTAAAAACATTACGTACAAATGTATTATGTATATGACTATGTTTATTATTAACATTGTCTTGGAAATTGTATTTTAAAACTTGTATTTTGATTGCAGATGTTATTTTAGGTGCACACACAAGCAAGTTTATGGGTGCAAAGCTTTAAAACAGGTTCAAAAGTTGGAAGATGGATCAAACATGTTCCATATCATTTATTTTGGCCATCACACTTGCCCACCTCCAAATAATACTTCCTCTCACCCTAGAAGAGGACTTGGCCTTGATTGTAAACACTCTAAGAACCACCACAGTTTGCCAAACAGCCCCTCTACTATTACAAAAAGCCACATTGACCCCTTTGCAAAACAAGATGATATATCTAACAAGGTTTCATCAGCCAGTGATGCACAATCATCACCTGCTTTGGTTTGGAAAGAGATATTGCTAGATGAATTTGAATGCTTCAAGAATGATGGAAGTTTAAGTGACATGTCATTTGATGATATTGTTTTTTGTTAGTTTGTTTTGGTAGGTTGAATTAATTAACTTTGAGGCTAAGTTAAAATATATAACTTTTATTTGTAAGCATTTCAAAATTTGTTATTAGGGTGTCCGGGGCGCTTTGCGGGGACGGTTGCGGTGAGGTGAGTCTCCGAGCGGGAACACCGCCGCCATCAACTCGGGGAGCCTAATCGGGGAATGGGAGCGGTGGGTGTTCACCGCATGAAGGGAGAGAGGGAGAGGGTGGCCCACCATTGATTCAACCAATCAAGTATTTTCCTTTTTTTTTTCTTTTTGATTTTTTCAACTTAATTAAAAAAATAAAAAACAAGTCCCTCAAGAGAGGAGTGCCGTCATCACATTGAGGGTGTGGGGGGAGTTAAGGGGGAGTGCCCCTCTCACCCTTATGATTTAGTACGGCTTAAGAAGTTAAAAAAAAAACTTTTGTGGCTTTTAACGGACAGGGTACAATGAACCCAATTATAGTGATGATTTCAATTGTACAAATAAAAAAATGGCAAAAATGTAAATTTAAATGTTTTTATTTGATTATGTACAAATAAAGTCCTCTTGGAATTCCTTTTGTGTGGTTTATTTCACTTTCAATGGACGTGTTATATTCTTATCATGTCATGTTGCTTTATTTAACAACCATGATGATCTATAAAAGTTGTGAGAAATGTATTTATAAAATAAAAGTTAGGTCTTGGACTCTTTGGGACCATTTTGATAATCACATCCAGGAATAATTCAAAAAAATAGCACGACTTTGACTCATATAATATATGACTTTGACTCATCTTAGAACGATTGAGACTACAAATATATACTTAGGGGGAGGTTATTTTTTAACAGTTTTCTTGTAAAAAGAAAAATAAAGTAATCTAGGCCCTATATTTTATTTTATCAATGGTTGTGAATCAAGATATAATTTTTGTCTACTTTTAATTAATGCTTTAATTAATAATGGTAGAATAGACATTTTGATGTAGAATACTAATATTATAAAGGGCTACTCAAGTTTTAGTGCCACCATAATTTCCTCCTTCACCACTATTAATGTGTTGG
>JARYGA010055268.1:0-42249 GCA_030545235.1 Helianthus tuberosus
CGCTACAATACTCGCAAACATCGTAACCTCGGATTGCGACTTTGACTCGATCCCCGTGGGCCCCAACAACCAGACCTTTGTGTCGGAATACATAATACATAACCTACTCCATTTGATCAGTAACACCGGGCCCGCAATCGAAGGCAAATTGTTACAAGTCCTTGTTGGGCTCACCAGCTCTCCGGCTACATTACCCGGTGTCGTGTCTGCTATCAAAAGCTCGGGTGGTATTAACGGGCTAGTGCAGTTCGTTGAAGCCCCACAGCAAGATCTCCGTTTGGCTTCGATCAAACTTCTACAAAATCTTTCACCAAACATGGGTCAAGAACTGGCCAGTTCGTTACGTGGGACTGCGGGTCAGCTCAGCGGGTTAATAAAAGTAATTGCGGAAAACATTGCAAGTACAGAAGAACAAGCGGCAGCAGTTGGGATCCTAGCAGATCTCCCCGAAGAAGATATAGGCCTAACCCGTCAACTGCTCGATGAAGGTGCGTTCGAAATGATGATTTCGAGAATCAGAATGATTCGACAAGGAGAAACGAGAAGAAGTCGGTTTGTAACACCGTATTTAGAAGGACTTGTCGGGGTACTTTCAAGGATTACATTTGTGTTACCGAACGAGCCGAAAGCGGTCTCTTTGTGTCGGGATCATGATCTTACGGGGTTATTCATCGAACTCCTTCAACAAAGCGGGCTTGATAAAGTGCAGATGGTCTCGGCTTATGCTTTGGAGAATCTATCTCAAGAATCCAAAAACCTGACCAAACTTCCGGAGATCCCTGATCCGGGGTTCTGTGGGTCGATCTTTCCTTGTTTTAGTACACAAACGGTGATGACGGGTTTGTGTCGGGTTCATCGTGGCTCATGTTCACAAAGGGATACTTTTTGTTTGTTAGAAGGACCGGCATTACCGAGACTGGTGGCTCTTTTAGATCATGCAGATGTGAAGGTGGTTGAAGCGTCTTTAGCTGCATTGTCAACTTTATTAGACGACGGTGTGAATATAGAAGGAGGGGTGGCGGTTTTATGCGAGGTGGAAGGGATTAAACCGGTTCTTGATGTTTTACTCGAGAAACAAACCGAGAATTTAGGAAGGCGAGCGGTTTGGGTGGTGGAAAGACTTTTAAGGACGGACGATATTGCCTATGAGGTGTCGGGTGATCCTAACGTTAGCACAGCACTCGTGGACGCATTCCACAATGGTGACTATAGTACACGTCAGATTGCGGAACGTGCCCTGAGACACATTGATAAGATTCCTAACTTCTCAGAAATCTTTCCCAACGCGTAATCACACCGTCCTTGGAGGGTTTATTGTACAATAAGAGGTTTTTGTATCATATTGTTTTCGTTACATTTCGTGTGATGAAAATTTTACTTAAACATCAGCTCGTAAATGACGATGATTCAAGAGCAATAAAGAATGATGATAGGAAGAAAATGATGATGATTTAAGAGCCGTTTTGGTAGTTTATTTTGCATTTATAGTGTATATAGATGTGTATTATGTATAATAGATTTTGTAAGCATTTAAATGAACTGTGTAAGTTATAGTAATGTGAAGTTAATTAATTGGTATATTTTTTGTAACAGTATTTAGTTGCAGTGCTAGGTGATGGTGAGAATGTCGTCGTAGAGTCTGCAAAAGAAAGAACACTGACGAGCGAGCAAGTATTTGATGTTTATAGAGATGAAAGAGCAAGTGAAACATCAAAATAAATACTTTTTACAGAGTACTTACATGTGGGATTGTAAAGAGGTCTTGACATTCAGAGACGTCTCTGAGAATTCACGTACCCTGTTCGAGATTGAAAAAATGTGCCCTTGTATTATGTTTTATTATTATTTAAAAAACATCAAATCAGTATTGGGCTTAACAAACCTAATTCTAAGTTGGCTAAATTCTAAACCATAAAAATGATTTGTAAATTGGCCTATATTGAAAGTGGTATGTGTTTACTATTTTAAAAAAATAACATATACGTATCGGATTTTTTTTAAATCGCATGCCCCTCGAAATTGTGGGTCTTGTGCGGAGGTCCTCCCCGCACACCATCAAAGCCTCCCATGTTGACATTAATGGCGTTTACTGTTCATACCTTATATCTGAACCAGATATGTCCTTTATTTTGTCAATCATGATACTATAGCAAGTACAAGAGATAGTTATGTGCTACAAGTTAGCATAAAACTTTACTCGTGTCCCTTCTCGTTAACAGAAAAAATGGATAAAGTTAACCCAGTGGACTAAAATGGCAACAGTGAAACCTTTTTAGACCCACATGCGAAAATATGAAACCTTTGAACTAAACTGACAAAATGACTCAAACCACAGGGATTAAAATCACATTTAACCCTTCTTTAAATTATAGACTAGGTATATTTCACAACAGTCAATACTCAAGGGGCAGTTCTGAAATTCTCATTATCAACGAAGGGCAAATAAATAATTTCTACAAATAATCCGACGTGTTCAGGCCTTACCGCCCTACGCCAGGTGTCTCTTTCCAATTGGTCGAAACACTCGTCTTCCACGTAAAAAATCTCCGGTCAGCGGTCAGTTTTTTAAATCTCAGTTCAACGAATAATCGACGGGTGCGTGTTTTTGTGTGTGTGTGTGTGTAGGTTTTCGCCGGAGAGAAGAGTAGAAGATGGCGGTTGCGGTGGCGTTGCGACGCTTGATCTTCGTGACGACAATATTCGTCGCTTTATCGTTAGCTCATTCCATTCATGACAAATGCAGAGCTTGCAATGCCGTAGCTGTGAGTAATCGATTCGTTGTTCCATTTTTGAAATTTCCGATCTGTTTGTTGTTGTGTTGTAGATCTAGTTCTTGCTTTTTGATGTGTGCGTCTTGAATGTTGATATATCTGGCTTTTTTATTGTAAGATTGGAGAAAATCTGTTTGATTTTATGGTTAGGTTAAAGGTTTTAGGTATAGGAAATTGACGAATTGATATGAATACATATAGGCAATTGTACATAATATAACAAATTATACAAAGTTTTGTGAAGTAAAAGGTAATTAACTTTTAATTCCTCAATTTTAGGTTCGATACCTAAAAGTTTTGCGTTCGATACCTTTGGTTGTCTGGCCCCTGTGGCGTCCGGTTTCTTGAAGCGGGTTCAAAAGGCAGCACTTGCGCATGCGACAGTGTCTGTAGGCCATAGTTATGTGTTTAGCCGAGTAGGATTTGCAATTCAAAAGGGGGTGGCGGCGCAGCTTGTTGCCCGTCTACCAACCCATGATTTGTAATTTGCTCTAACCTTCTAATAAAATATTATTATTAATATTAAAAAAAAAAAAAAAATTTAGGTAAAAACAGTATGTGTTACATTGGATTGATCCTTTTTTTTTTGTGGTGAATTGTGCGATGTGAGCTATGATACAGACTTTAAACTGACTGGTTAGTGAGTTTTTAGTTAAAGATTGATGGAGATTTGTTCTGGTTAGAACTAAAGTTGGCTTTCATGATTTGTTTTGTTAAAATAAAGCTAACTAGAGGTGTTATAATATATGTTTAAGGCGTCTTCTACTTAGGGCTGTCCAAAAAGCTCGTGGCTTGGAGCTCGCTTGGATTTAGCTCGGATTATTTTACTTTTAATGTATTTTATTTTTATATACTTTATAATATATTACAAAAAACTGAGTATTATTTTTACATATATTGATGAGTGTAATTGTATGTCTATGGCATATTTGAAGGTGGATTACCTTGCTAATAAACTTATATTAGGTTGAACTCCTTTTGGATATGCTCGTTGAAATTTGAAACTTATTTTGTGTTGTTGAACTTGATTTTCGCTTGTAATCTATTAGGTTGAACTCCTTTTGGATATGCTCTTTTAAACCATCGAATAATATTTTAGACTGTTGAACTTTGAGAACTATGTATTAATTTTTGAATTCGAGCCAAACCAAGCCGAGCTGAGCCAGCTCAGTTTAAAACCAAGCCGAGCCCGAGTTTAGATTTTCAGCTCGGTTTTAAATCCGAGCCGAGCCGGCTCAGTTTATAATCGAGCCGAGCCCGAGCTTGCCCTAGCTCGGCTCGGCTCATGAACAGCCCTACTTTTCTACTTGCTGGTTAAATTATTTTTGTGGAAAATATTGGCATTTATTGACTGAAAGTTGAATTTAATATTTTGAATTGGTCAACTGGTTTACATTTTGTAGGAGGAGCTGGAACTTGAACTGATGAAGGTACACCTTTCTGCTTTCTTCCAAATGCATTGTTTTTCCTATCCTGGGAAGTGTTTTACTTTTACAATCTTGCTTCCAAAACTGCTTCTAAAAGAAATGAGAAAAATGAGAGTGGTGATGTAGAAGAAACGATAATGATTTAGGAACTATAAATGGGATTCTCATGTTAATTGGGTTACAGTAGAATAAATATAATTTACCTTGCACCTTGTGGTGGAACTAGAATTCCTTGGCCAGTGTTCAACATAAGTTCTAGTCTCTACCGGCTACACTATGTTTTTCTTTAAAAACCCCTTAGAGGTTTATAACATAGATTTGATGAATTCCGATGGACGGGTGTCTCAACTTGCATAAGAGGATTATTACTGCTCACTTTATACTGATTTCTCAACTTACAATGGTTTTCATTTTCCTGTCCCAAAAAAAAGAAAGGAAGATGTTTTCATTTCTTGAACTGTTCTATATGAAAGTGTCAACCATTTTATCCTATGTTTCTTTTCAATTTTTATTAATTTGTAATTTTATCTTGTTCCAGGAGAAACCAAAAAACCATCTGGACATGAGACATCGATTGGACTCCAAAGGTCAACGTCAAGGAAAAGTGATAGATTACAAGTAAAAATTCAAAAATGATTACCTCTCTTTATTGGATATTTTACCCTTTGCATTACTGGCTACAGCTGTAAAGTTTTGCACAGATGACTCAAAATATGTTTACTAACTAACTTTCATTAAACAGAGTCAGTGAACTGAGAGTGGTTGACCTCCTGGATGGGCTTTGCGACAAGATGCAAGACTACACTCTTCAGAAGGTGAATGCTTAAACATATATATAAAATATTAATAAATGTTTAATTGTATCATATATTTATTATTAATAATAAATGCTTAAACATGTAATATAATAATATTGATAATGGGTGCTTTGTGATCATTTATGCAGGTGGATTCAACTAAAAAAATATGGATGAAAGTGGATGATTGGGATAACATCACTAGCAGTATGTATTGGTGACAACTTCCTTCAGTAAGCTTGTCTTATACAGTTTTTACTTTAGCTTAACAGGACTAAATTATATATTTGTATCTAGTGACTAAACTAACATGATTACTTATGTACATGCTTTATTTATTTACACAAAAGGCCTCTTTTTTGTATAAGTTTTCATTTCATTTTGCAAATAAGCAAGAATCTTTTCTTCTGATGTGTAGATAAGCAAGAGTCGCGTGCTTACTCAAAGGAGATATCATCTTATTGTGGAAGGTGAGATTAGAAATCAATTCACCGTAACAAGTTTAGTCTTAGTATGCTGTTTACGTGGAAAAACATACCAATCTGTCTAATTTGTTTTGTATATCTATTGCAGATTACTCGAGGAAACCGAAGATGAGGTGAGTCAATGCTTTATAGAACTTGTTGGTCCCTAAGGGTTCAATCCATTTACCGGATCCCACCATTGAAATAGCGTGCCAATTTTGATTCATTTACTTATTGAGTCGATTCACAGGTTACATCATCTCTAGTGGGTCAAATCAAAAGATTAGTCAGTCAACTGGATTGAATGATTCAAATAGGTTAAAAATATTCAAAAGTTTATTTATATGTATAAAACTTCTTGACTCATTTTACTCCATAAATTAAATTATTGTTGAACCAATTTAAAAGTTGTAATCATAATTTAACACCCTTTTTCTAAATGAATTTTGAACAAACGATGTTATGCGTCAATAATGCCAGACTATATAAAAAACTTACCCGCACTCATTATGGCCCAATACTCGACATGTCTTGACTTGAAACATAAGATTTTTATTCTTATGTGCTTACTCATTTGTTGCGGTGTTTAACCACAGTTGGCAGACTTGATAAAGAAAGGATCGGTTAAAGTAGGAGAAGTGAGCAAAGTTTTATGTCACGACCTTAGCAAACACTGCAACTCGTCAACAAGGTAACTTTCGAATCTTTAGTTGTATGATTCTATAACAGACCTGGGTTCTTTTTGTTTGTGTTCAGTTTTACACTTTATAATTTTATTAATACGGTGTATTTGCGATTAGATATGTAATTTGGATGATTTATTTTATCTATTTATGTTAGAGATAAAATATAAACCAAAATCAACCTACTGAATGATGGCTTGAAATAGAATCTGATGTCTTAACGTTTAACTGCAGTCATGATCATGAGTCAAGTCATGATGAAGATGATGAAATTCATGGAGAACTTTGAGAACCTGTGATCATGGAACTGTAATACGAACTGCTTGTGAGAGGCGAAACCAAAGAACACTTATGAATTCCAAGCCACAGTGTGTAAGCTTTGAATCCATAGTACGAGTTCAATATATGAACAATTTAGACCAAAAAGAGTTTTACACCTTTGTAATATTTGTGTTTCAGTTAGTTAATCTAATCCCTTAATCTAAATTTGGTGCTTAACACATTCCAAGCCTCGTAAAACATGTATTGATGGTCTAGAGGTGGCAATTTTACCCATAACACTGATGCAAACATGACACAAAATTAATCACATTTTGGGTTGTCATATCCTATCTTACATGATTGATAAACGAGTCCTGTTCAGGTTCACCTATTTAATTAAACGCCCATGTTCGGGTTGACCGCTTTAATAAAAAGATCATATTTGGGTTAACCTGTTTAGCCTAGTTAATTAAACATGTCGAATTGTTGACCCGCTAAGTAGTTTAAATAAACAACTTGACCTGCCAAACACATTAACCACTTGATTACTATACGCCAAATAGTTACATATTTAAATAAATGGGTTAAACGGGTCGTGTTTAGGTAACATGAATTTAAGTGTGTCCAGGTTAGGTTACATGTAGTTTGAACAATTCAAACCTCCAATCGGAAACCTGTCAACTTACTAACCCGACATGATTGAGACCCTATTTGATATCACATTTTTCCCGAAACAAGTACACAAGGTCGATAATTTACATCATATTTTCCTGAAACAAGTACATAGGCATTATAAACACAGATTTTATAAATTACCATCTAAAATGCCCTTAAGAAAGTTTAAGCCTTCTGAAGAAATACCCCTCCTATGTCCGATTTGTGATTGAATCTCAATCCAAGGTGGTGGATCTGGAGAAAAACATATCACAATTACCGTCAAATTATCACACGTACTCCGTTTAAGTGCTTCACGAACGAGTTCTCTCGAGCATCTTTCCGGGTCATTATGAATCATTAATTCTTTTCGGGCTATTGTTACAGCGCATTGACTGCTCATGACATCCCACAGTCCGTCACACCCCATTATAAGAAACTCATCATCTTCCATCAATAAAATTTCTTGCAACTCCGGCTCGGCACTTAACGGGCAAGCAGAGCCTTTCGGGCCTTTCATGTGCCAGTCTCCAAGAGCTCGGGCCACTGATAATTGACCATTTAAGTACCCGTCATAAATCACACCACCGAGCCGTTCAATTCTATGCCTCTCTGATAAACTATTAGGTTTGTGGTCGTTCGATAATTCTATTGCTATGCCTCGTTTTCCTAAAACGGCCCGACAATCACCGGCATTTGCAACTACCATCATCCTGAACGGAAATTAAAAAAAAACATTGGGATTTATTTTGTAAATATGAATGGGTAAATGAAAACAAGAAGCTCACCGACCTTCCAAATACAAGAGTGGTCAATGCAGTGGTTCCCGAAGATATATCAACAGAGCTGTTTTCTGCAAATGCTTGATCGGCTTTTATGTATGCATTTCTTATCGCCTTCTTCAAGCAGCCCGGAAACTGCGGGTCCTCAATTATGAACTTCAATATGTTCTTTCTAACATACGATGCAGCATCGGTTCCACCATGCCCATCAAAAACCTGTTGGCGTCAAATCACAACCGTTGATATTTAAGGGCATATATATGTAATTAAAAATCACAACCATTGATTTATATGCATACCCCATAGAAAGCTCCAACGGGAGGTAAACAACCTTCTATCGTGTCTAAATGTTCTAGAAGATCGTCTATACATATATGTTCATCTTCCATGTATTCCTTCGGCCCTTTCTCCGCACAACTTCCTGATCGAATCATCATCGGCATATATTCAGATTCCCCAACAATCGCAAGGTCAAAGTCCTTACAAATTACTTAAAAAAGTCAACAACTGACAGCATGAAAAAAAAAAAAAAACTAAAAATCTTGACAACAAAATCAAAGCTTTCAATCAAGTTTCAAAATTTATATGATTTACATACCGGATTTGCAGGCGGCAGCAGCGTAGCAGTGCTCACGCTATGGCGAACAACCGACATATGTCTTGGCGGTTTTCCAACTTCCAGTTGATCCAACTGGTCCTAATTCTTTAATCTTTCTTCCACCCCAGAAGTGATATTAATATTATTATTTTTAAAATCATCTTCTACAATCACACATGATGGTGTAACACCAGTTCCATCAGCCATAATTTATTTTGGTACATAAAACACCACTAATAAGTAATAACCCTTCAAAAAGTAACAAACTTGTGCCTAACAGTCCACCTTAAAATCATCAAAAACTAACTAACCATAGTAACAATAAAAATAATAATAATAAAAGCTTCAACTTTCTCTTTAAAAATTCATTGCAAGTCCAGTAATCTTCACAAAACCCTTGATCATGGCATAAATAATTAACCTAGATAGTGAAAACAAAAATGAATTTTATAGGTGAGATTGTCACATATAAGGACCCAAATCTATGACTATAATTGGGCAGAATAATAGATATGGTGAAGAGAAATTGCTCACGGGTGAGAAGTTGATTCTGATGCTTTTGTTAGTCACAAATGTCACCCAATTTTGGTAACCCTAAAGAAAGCAAAGCACTACTTGAAATGGAAATCAGAAAGGAAGGGTAAACTGCTAAAAGGTGTTTATTTATGAAAAGGATAGGTTACATTTAGACCCCCTAAACTTCATGGAGTATTTGTTTTAATACCCCTCAAAGATGGTTTTTTTGGATAATGTATGGTTTAGTAACTTATGATGGATGGAAGTAGATCCATATTGAATGAATGTTTTCATTATTAAGAGGCTGTTTGACAACATCTGAATGATTAAGTGCTGAATTAGTAAGATGTCTGAACGATTAAGTGTTGAACAAGTAAGAGGTGTGAACCATTAAGAGTCAGTATAATGCTTAACCGTTTAGAGGTTTTAACCATTCAGACTCTGTATAATGCTTAACCATTCAGAGGCAAATGTCTAAACCATTCAGATATCTGCTCGTGAAACAAACAGTCTGAACCATTAAGTGCTGAACTAGTAAGAGATCTGAACCATTAAGAGGCTCATTAAGAGGTAAACAAACAGCCCCTAAGTATAGTTAATGATTATTTCTTTCTTATTTGTCTTTTTTCTTAACTGGCAAAGTAACCTACTCCTGAATGCTCGTATAATATATGATATATCTGCACCTTTTAAGATTTGAACTCTCTATTTATTGGATAGAGTGGAGACACATTATCACCACACCATGTCTTTTGGGGACATTTCTTTTATGGTTACCTGAAAATTTATATTTAAAATAACTAATGAACCGGACCCACAATTTTCTGACAACAAAAACAAAGAGGTGAAATGCTCAATGACAAGCATCAAGATCGTTCATTCAACACTCTACTCCCCTTTAGCGAGTTTTTGCCCCTTTAAAGCGTGACGGGGGCTCAAATGCTCAATTAACATGAAAATTATAGTGGATAATTAATGGTAACAACACAAATATTCAAGTTTAGGAGTTTGGCTAACTTGAATATATGGATTTTGATTATATCCATGTTTAGCTAACTCTAATGTTTTCTTTGGTTTTAATTTGGATTTGACACCATATGAACGAATTAGGCCACGTATTATCGTCATCTCGTGGTGTCACACGACCCAGGGTGGGGGCGGTACTGAAGGTGTGGCATGGTATTCCCATGTTCGCGTTGGTGCCACATCCCAAGCGGTACCAAAGTTGCCTCTGCTCCTTCTTTGTCTTCGCCACCAAGCGGCGCCACAACCCCGAATGAGAACATGACTAGCGAGTCCACTAGAAGATAGAACCTCATTTAAAAAAAGGTAACTTACACACCCACTAATTTTACTCATAAATCTATACATTAATCCGGCGTAGGACCAGTTGGCTCAACCAATAGTGGATGGACACATTTATATACACATGATATGTGAAAGAATTTTATCAAAAAGTATGTATCCGTATAGATACATCAATTAATATAACTAGTTTAACTATACCAACTATAAACTATTCATCATATTGTTATGAATAACAAACCTAGATAAATGGGATGATAATGTTATGCCAATTTTTTCATTAGGAAAAAAGTCTCGAAACTACAATTCAATCCAAGACTTAAAAAAGTGTTGAGCTATATGTCCATAGTACATACACACGCACACACAAATGTGTGTGTTTTTTTTTTTGGTTGATAATATGATTATGAAGACGATGGATTTGTTTGAATTTGGACTAAAATTGAAAAAGAATTATATCTGAGACCCTAGAAGTGTTAGCCTAGACAAAGTCTAAGAACTGTTTTTGTACTTCATTTTGACTTTTTATATGTATAAATGACTTTAAACACAAACCTTAAATACCAACCATACTCACCCTACCTACCCTTGACAGTTTGAATATGTAATCTAGACTTGCTATATTAAATTCATTCATTGAAGTCAACCGTTTTGTGTATGTGACTTTGTGTACAAACAAACAAACACGTTCTCTTGAAAATTAGAATATGAGTTAAATGCTCGGATATTGTAGGTTGCCCTTTTTTTCACTTTTAGTCCTTAACTTTTTAAAATTACAGTTAGTGTTGTAAGAATCACTAGGCGCTAGTCGGGCGGTGGGGTACCGACTAGCGATTAATCGGGATTAACAGGGATTAATCGGAATTAATCAGATTGAGATTTTTATATGTAATTTTTAGTTACATATATACACACACACTTTTATATGTGGTTTTTTTTTAAAGTAGACATGTTTTAACCCCTCATTGACCATTTTTCTAAAGTATTTGGAAGGAATTTATAGGGTTTGGTTAAAATTTGGCCGGCGTTTGGCCAGAATTTGGCCAGAATAGGACCGCCATTGACTGCCTAGCGATAAATCGGTCATTAATCGGTGAACCTCCGATTAGTGATTAATCGACGACTAATCGGAGACTAGTCGGGATTTTTACAACCATGATTACAGTTATAGCCTTAAATTTTTCAATTTTCATTCCCGGAATAGTTCCTATGCCTAACATCAGTTAGTTTTCTCAGTTAAAAGGGTGTGAAATGACAAAAATACCCTTTCATTAAAAAGGGAAAACTACATGGACTATCCAGGCATTTAATAAATAAAAAAAATCTAATTAACAAGTCAAATTTCAAATGTGCCCCAGAACCACTGTCGGCTTTGGGCCAGTGCGGGAGCAAACTATCTAGGGGCCCAAAATGTTTAAAATATATATTTATTTTTTATATATAAAATTATTGTAGAAAAATGATACAAATTCACTATTTGGCTCAATGGATGCGGTAGTTTACTAATAAAAGCACAACGGTTCCGGGATCAAATCCAACGCTTACCTCTTTTTTCATAATTTTCGTTGGTTCCCATGTATTGTGTTTATGTGGGCCTTTGCTGATTTAAGCCCCATAAAGCTTATTTTATAGTTTAAGTGTTCATTCCCACATTTAAATATGGGCCTTCATAAGTTTGTAAATAATTTCATTTTTTTTCTTCTCATTTAATCATTTACAAAACAAACTTTACATGTTTTATTGTTTAAGTTCATAGCTTTTTTATTTCTCATTTAACTATTAGCAACATAAACTTAGAAGAACTCAATATCTAGTTTTGCTTATGAGAGCTCGAGTTTGGCTCGTTGGTAATATCTCAAGCTTGAGCTCGACTCGTTTATTATATATTAATTAAAAATAATATAAATAATAGACTTGAAGGCTCGTGAGCTCAATAAGTGAAGCTCGGGCTCGTGCTCCTTTACTAAACAATGTTTTTTAGGATTGTGCTCGGCTCGTAAACAAGTTTAAGTAAGCTCAGCTAGGCCGTTTATTAGACAATGGTAAATAAGGAACAAGTGTTGTTAGTGAATTTAGGGGTGCTGCTCGGATGTTTATTTGAGAAGCCCAACTTGTGAAAGTGTAATGAAAGTAACTCAATGCCAATTTAATAAACAAAACGAATTCAAAACCCAATTAATAAATTGAGGGGTGCTGCTGGACCAATTTTTTTTTTGTGAATAGGGCCCAAATTTTTTATCTCGCATGGGGCCAATTTTTTTTTTTAAATTTTTGGAGACGGCCCTGCCCAGAACCTACCCCACCCTCACCCTATCCCCCATCATCTTCTTCTTCTCGAGATACTTATTCTCAAAATTTAAACTCTGCTACCAATCTACAAATTCTTCTAGATGTTAAAACATCTTTTACCCAAGACCCATAAAATGTTCTCCATAACTGGTCAGAGCAAAACCTAAGTTAGGGGCTGTTTGGTAGCCTCTTAATGACCATTCAGATGCTACCTCTTAATGGTTTAAAACCTCTGAATGAATAAGAGGTAACATCAAGTCTGAATGGTTAAGAGGTAACCTCTGAATGGTAAATCATCACATGTCACATTCTTCTACCTTCTCATTGATAAAATTCTTATTGGTTCCATTAAGAGGTAGCCTCTTAATGACCATTCAGAGGCTACCAAACAGTCCCTTATTACAACTGGACTAGTGTCACCTGTGCAGGAAAGTTTAGTCAGGTGGTGGATGTTAACCTCTCCGATGCATCACTCAGTGGCTCAATCTTACTGTCAATTTCGCTTCTACGTAATTTGATCCACCTTGATCTTTCATCAAATCAACTTTCTGGTCCAGTCCCACCTAATATATCCATTCTTACCTCCTTGTCACCTCTATTTCTGTTTTCCAACAAACTTTCCGGTCACATTCCAATAAAGCTTGGTTCGCTTTACAGTCGTGGAGGGGGGTGTTCAGTTATGGTGGAGGGAAGATGGTGGTGGTGGGTGTTCGGTGGATATTCAGAAGAAGAAGATGATAGGGGGTAGGGTGAGGGTGGGGTAGTTTGTGGAGCTCACTTGAAATTTGACTTATTAGATTTTTATTTTTTTATTTATTAAATGCCTAGATAGTCCTTGTTATTTGCCCTTTTTAAGGAAATGGTATTTTTGTCATTTCACACAATCTTAACTGAGAAAATTAACTGATGTTAGGCACAGAGACTATTCGGGAACGAAAACTGAAATGTTGGGGACTGTTGGTGCATATGTATGTCGACTTCGTCTTGTATCGAGTCTTGTATTGTATTAGATAGATCAGGGCACGCAAAATGAGAAAAGTGTGTTTGTGGGTATTTCGCATGAAATTAGATTTCGTATGAAACTAATTTTGCTTGGGCTGTTCCATGCAAAATTAGCCCTCCTATAAATACCTTTGATGCCTTGTCATTTGTAACTTTTCGGTTTCAGTACCGAACTGCTGCCGAAGTGTCTACTCGCTGTAAAAGTTTGTCAAATCAACCAATAGACAGTTTAAAGTGAATATCTAGATGAATTGAACTCGATACGACTGTTTCCGCCTTTCGTATTGTGCAAAAACTCTTCTGATCGACTCATTCGGGTCACAAATCGATCCTACAAGTGGTATCAGAGCTCAGGTGGAAGAGTTCATACCAATTCAGCTGAAAATTCTGATTTCTACACTCATTTTTCAAAATTAACAAGTTTTCACGGACAAAATGACTTGAAATTTACACATAATGTGCGAAACAGTGTTTTAACAAATCCTAGAAAGTTTCAGTTCTTAAAACGGCTTAAAACCTAATCAATTTTCGCAAAAACAGCTCGAGATGATGACATCAGCAGTATTTCACACGAAATAAGCCTTATTTCGCACCAGATTGGAATTTCGTTTGAGAGTTCCACACGAAATCAGTTATTTCGCATCAAATTGGAATTTCGTTTGAGGATTTCACACGAAATCACCTATTTCGTTTGAGAGGGTGTTATTTCGCACGAAAACAGTGATTTCGCACAGGATTGGTTATTTCTCTTGAAAGGGTATTTCGCACCAAAGGGTCATTTCGTTTGAAAGTAGTTGATTTCGTTTGAACATTCTAATTTTGTGAAATTGTAAAACCTAATCATGGAAGAGGAATTTTACAACGCTTTTGCTACTCCGATTAGCATTGCCCAACACACAATGTTAGAAAATGAAACGGGTACCATGCAAAAACCGCCAAAGCTCATGAACAATGAGGAGTATAAAGGATGGGAAGAACGATTTGAGAATTGGGTACAAGCAAATTACTTGGATGCTTGGGAATGTGTTGAAACGAAATATGTTAGCCCGATGACTGATGATGAGGAGATTATTGCAATTAAAGATCTAAGTGTAGAAGAGAAAAAGAAATACAAAGATGAAAAGATGATGACGAGTTTATTGCATCAAGTTGTTAAGGAAGATATCTTGGTTTTATTGCAACACAATGAAACTGCTTATTCAATCTGGAAAGCTTTAAAATCAAAGTTTGTTGGAAGTAAAGAAATGATCAAGAACAAAAAATCACTTTTGAAAAAGGAATTTGATCTATTTCGTGGTTTGAGAACTGAGAGCACTAAACAGATTATCGAAAGATATTGAAATCTGTTAGTCAACATGAAGAGGGTGAGCATTACAAAAGATAATGAAGAATTGATTGAGAAGTTGGCTGATGCATTGCCACATGAAACTTGGGGCACATATCTCATGATGTTGAGAAATAAGAAAGATTTTAGCAATTTGACACTGAGTAAGTTCATTGAAAAATTTGAAGCTCAGGAAATGGAACAAAGAAAGATTTCAAGAATGAAAGATTTTGATGGAGAACAAGATATAGGTCTTTATTACAAAGGAGGTATTAGTGATAAGACCAACATGTCACCAAAGGTTGAAACTGCATTCAATGCTAAGAGTTCGTCTGGAGGGTCATCTAAAGGATCAAACAGCAAAACAAGTTTTTCTTCATATCCATCATTTGATTCAAACCTGTCAACAACAAAGAATGGCAAAGTTATTAAATGCAACATTGCATTAAATCTTGAAAATGATCAAGATTACCCAGAAGAAGTTGCAAAAAGTCACATGTCTTTGTTGGTAACTGTATTAGAGTCATATAGGAGCTTAGTCGCAGGACGGATCGGGAATCCAATGTTGACAAAAGAGGATTACGATCAGATTGATGCTGAGGAGATGGAATTGATGGATATAAAGTGGTGTTTGGCGAGTGTTTTGAGAAGAGCCGAAAAGTTTAAACAAATTACGGGAAGAGATGATTTCCGCGATGCAAATGTTTCTACTTTAGGTTTTGATAAATCTAAAGTTACTTGTTTTCGTTGCAGGGAAAAAGGACACTTCAAGAGAGAGTGCACAAATCGCGAAGCAAGTGGAGCTCAAAATCCGTTCAACAACAATGACTACTATCGGAAAGCAATTTATCATCAAGTTGCTCAACAACAACAAGAACCACAAACTGCACATGCTAAGAAGGCAATCGAGGAGTCATCAAAGAGAGCTTGTATGGTGAATCAAGATGATAAAAAGTCAACAAAAGGATCCAGTTGGGATAAATATATTTCAGCTGACAGCAAAGCATGTCTGATAGATCAAGATGATGAAAGACTACCAGAAGGTTTTAGCTGGAAAAATTTCAGTTGGGATGACTATGATCCTAACAAAACTCCAAATCACAAAGCTTTTGTTGCTTGAATTGCTGAAGATAGTGATAATGATGATGATTATTATGCAAGAAGAATGGAAGAGCACTTAAAGTTGATGGAAGAGAGAGACAGTGATGATGAAAAAGCTCGAAAGAAAAAGAAGAAAGTTAAAAAACCAGTCAGCAGTGACGATGAAGAAGTCCCAGTAATTAAAAGAAAGGTAAAAGAAGTTTCAGTTTTTAAAGTTGATACAGAAGCTGATGCACAAAAGATTCAGGTGAAATGTGAGAATTGTGAAGCAGTGAAAAAGCAAAACAGTACTTTGATTCAGAACATGAACAGATTGAAAGAATCCTATGATGTTCTTAACAAGTCAATGAATCTGTACAATCAATCAAGCAGTGAACAAGCAACAACTATGAAGACTCTTCAAGGAGCTTTCATGACAAAGCAAAAAATTGTCAACAATTATATTGAGAAGTGTGCTGTACTGGAACAGAAACTGGAAACCCAGAGGATTGAAACAGAAAGAGTAAATAGGTTATTAAAAAGTTACTCATGTACTTCTTATGTTATTGACATGATTTATCCAACCGTTGAAGGCATGAAGGCATTTGATGAAGAGGAAGTATCTGAAGACAAGAGTTCTGAAAAGAAGAAGGATACTGAAATGAAGATTTCTGGTAAGAAACAAGGTGCCAGTTACAACAAGTGTCCACCTCCACTTGAAAATGGATATTCTCCTACAAATCCAAATTCAGAAAGAGTCAAAAAGGCAACCAATTTACAATGGGAGTCTGAGTTTTCAGAAAATTTGCCAGACAACATAGATGTCACTTTTACATCGTCTGACACTGATCATGAGTCCGAATTAATAAAGAAAGTGGTCGATCAGGTGTTGGATAACGATGAAACTGAGGAGTCAAAGTCGAAGTCAAATTCAGAGTCAAAGTCTGAAACGTCAAGTCCAACAGTCAAAAAGGGCAAACGGGTTTACAATAAAGAGTTTTTGTTATCAAAAACTAATTTGAATGATGAAACAGTCAAAGTAGCATATACTTTGAATGATTCTGACAAATTATATTCTGATGAAGAATTTCCAATAAGAGGTGTTAAAATGGAAATGATCAATAAGGTTTTCAAACTAACATAAATTAATATTTCTGAAATAAAAGATGTAAATCTTTCTGTAAAACCTAAAAAGTACACCTCAAGAGATCAACAGAGGTTAAACAAGAAAAAGGGTTACAGTTCTGGTTCTGGATTTCAAAAGAAACCAAACCATAACGGTAATTTCAAAAGAAAAGGTCTTGGATTTATTCCACCAGAAAATCATAAAAAAAAGAAAATTTATAAACCAAATACTGTTTTTGCTCCAGGAACATCATCTGAAGAAGAAAAAGAGCAATTGTTCAGAAAGCAGACAAACAAAGAATTCCTTGCTAAAAAGCAAGAAGAAATGAAGAAGGAAGTTGCTAAGAAAAAGGAAACGAGAACCTGTTTTCAATGCAAAATAGTTGGTCACATTGCCAAGAATTGTCCAACGGCAATCCAAACAAAACAAGGAGTTTCTCTTAAACAGAAAGAAAAGATGGTTGATAGTGAATGTAACACCTCGAAAATTTCGGGTTCAATAATAAAACGACACGTGTCATGTAAGACAAAACGCGTTGTAAACCCGAATTTAATAAAGATAATTTGGTAGGATTTAAAGTGGCGTCATGTTAAATTGTTACCTCTGAACGACCTCAATTATAAATCCCAAGACCCGATATAATATTACTACACATCTTTCATGCCACAATTCAGAGAATTATTGCCAATAAAGGACTTGCAAAAGCATGTTATGATCTCATGAAGAAATTGAATGATAAACCGATGTTTTCGGGTCTTGCAAATGCATTCAAATGGAACAAGTTCAAATGGTAGGGTATTATACAGGATCATACACTTTGTGAGGGTCCTAAGTTGCAAATTGAGGCCCCAAAGTCGTGCAAGTGGGCTGCCTTTTCGAGATAATGAAAGAACAAGCAAAACAGCCCCTGTTGAAGGCTTACGCATCGTAGCAATATGTTGCTACGATGCGCAGGGGTGCGCCCAGCTCCAAAAAACGGGCTGTTGCCTGTCTTTCGCGATTTTAACCCATTAAACCGGTTTTTCTCATTATTTAAAGACCCTAAACTATCCTAGAAGCACTAGGACAAGTGTTGGATGGTTGTGGTTAATCCTAGAGTTAGTTGTCAACCAATCATGGTGAGTGCAACAAGTATAAAAGGCACTCCAAGATCACAACATTCTTCACACTTGCATTTGATCATTGGAGCATTTCTGGAGCTAAGGAACTCTCCCATCTGATCATAATTCGTGCATTGGACTCATGTAAGTCTGCTAGTCTTGTTTAGTTGTGTTTAGCTTAGTTATTTAGCTAAAAGTCAAACCGTCGTAATTACGGCCAGACGATCGGTTTCACATACTTCCACACCTCCTGCTCTAAATCCTTATGAACCCCATAACCCTCAACCGTCCTATATACCACTATAGAGGTCCCTATCTCATCATTCATATGGGGACCCTACACCTGTTTTTAGGGGACAGTTTAACCCGGTTGGGTTCATACCAGAGCCCGTGGGTTTTAACCCACTGGGTCCGGAGGACCACTTTTCAGGAGATCACGCCGACGATATGGACGAGGATACGGACCCCGTCATGCCGGCAAGTGGTACTCCAAACCATCCGATCGAAATCTCCGACGGATCGTCCTTCCACGGATCACCCTATGGTGGTCCGGACAGTTTCCAAGCCCTGTTCGATCAACACCAGTGGTATTATACACCATCACACCACTCGTCGTCACATGGGCAGCATCAGCAGCAGCATTCTCAGCAGCAGCAGGAGCCACAGCCACAGCCGCATCATCAAGATTCACCTGAGGATCACCGGTTTGTGGCAGTTACGCCACCACCTCCACCGCCACCAGTTCAACCGCCACCTCCTCAACCGCCAAGGCGTAGGAGAACCGGTGCCCGCATGTCGGTGAGACCAGGGGGCTTCACTTTCGATTCCCCACGACAGTCTAGTGCAAGTCACTACCCGCCGCACTATGAGGACCCACAAATGGGTGGGCCTTCGCAGCCAGCTTTTCAACAGCCACCGCACATGGGTTTTGATAACCCAATCCCAGCGTACACGGGTCCAAGTAATTACAACCCGTTTGAACCACCAGCTTACCACAACTACGGATACGGTGAGGCATATCCTTATATGGAAGCAGCAAATTATAACGCCCTCAATGCCCAAGGACCCTACGGAGATCCATGGGGGGTAAGCTACCCGAATCAGGGGTACCCAATACCTCTCAGGCCTATCATTAGAACGCAGTCGCAGCCGCCACGATTTTCTCCCCCAGAACGGGAGGAAATTCTACATAGGTTGCAGCAAGTTGAACGGGAAGCTCACGAGGATCGTAGGGAAAGGCAGACATTCTTCCAAGGACTGATGGGTCTGATCAAGGGGAAGAACAAGAAGGATCGTTGAATTCTTCCATCGCTGATGTATAAGCCCCTGCGTGGGCATATCTTGTTGTTAAGCCCCTACGTGGGTATGTATGTTTGTTGTGTGTATTGACCCCTACGTGGGTCTATCTTTCCATATACCCCTACGAGGGTATGTTGTATGTTTAGTCCCTGCGTGGACTTATGTTTGATAGTCCCTGCGAGGACTTATGTCTTTCTGTAAGACCCCTACGTGGGCATGTCTTCTGTAAGACCCCTGTGTGGGCATATCTGTATGATTTAGCTCCTGCGTGGGCAAATTTCACGTGTAAAAGACCCGTTTAGGGCGATATGTAATATAGTGATAAATTAATGGAGTGTTATTTTTATAAATTTCATATTTGCCATTTGTGCATAAATAAATTATAAATGAAATAAATAAATTAAAATCATTCCTTTTAATCTGCCTAAGTAATCATTTAATTAAGAATCTTTAAGTGTGAAACCTAGCCTCGTGTCAAATATAAGACCGGGCCAAAATGATAAGACCGGTTTAAAAGATTCAAATCCCTGTTAACATCTTAAAACATGTTAACACTCCTGGCAGAAGTGATTCGTTAAAAATCACATGTCATTCTTAAATGAATAAGGATTCTTTAGAAGATTCCTAATCCAGTTTAATGATCTCTGAATCCTGGATTTACATCATCAATTAAGATGATCATATTTAACCATACGTGGTAATATAGTGCCTACGGGCCTTGCTCATTTCTACATGAGCCAAAAGACAGTGGTAGCATTGACTCCCTGCCAAATAAGGGTAATGAACTAGGTTCAAACCTTAAAAGTCTTGATTCTCTGAAATCATAGTTTATGAAATTGTCCATGTGACCAAGCCTTATGTGCTAATATATATATTGTTATTGTTTATGTTTAGGATAAATTTTAATTAAAATCCTAAATTAATGCGATTAATAAGTTAACCAAATATGGTCTCTGTTTACCATGGTTAACGAATTACCCTAAGGGGTAATTCCATAATAAAATCCCAAATAAAAATATTGACCTTGTTTTCTGCAACAGTTCAATACAAATGGCTGACTCCAATGAAGTAAACAGCCATCCAGTGGAGCCGAATGAGAACGCCCAGATTACGTTAACGGGTGCTGAACTAAAAGCAATCATAGACGGCGCTATCACACAAGCTTTGGATAGACAGTATGAGGAATATAGTGGTACTCGGAGTAGGACCCACTCTACATCACATTCAAAGCCCAGGACACATTCTGAGGCTCATAACAAGCCTCCTCCCAAAAAGAATGGACCAAAGAAAAACGATGATGATCGCCAGTCCACCAACCACCAAAGTAATCCATCTCAGCATTTAGTACTGCATCAGGGACCCCGTAACAAGGGTTGCACATATAAGTACTTTGTGTCTTGTAAACCCAGGGATTTTACGGGGGAGAAAGGAGCCGTCGATTGTATGACGTGGCTGGATGAGATGGACACGGTCGTGGACATCAGCGGATGCGCTGAAGGTGATGTGGTTAAATTTGTCTCTCAGTCCTTCAAAGGCGAGGCGTTAGCTTGGTGGAGATCTCTGATGGAGGCCTCCGGAAAGATCCCGTTGTATAGTATGTCGTGGGATCAATTCATCGCCTTGATCAAGGAAAATTTCTGCCCTCAACATGAGGTGGAAAAGATAGAATATGACTTTCTATCACTGGTGATGAAAAACCTTGACTGTCAAGCATATCTGACAAGCTTCAATACACTATCCCGATTGGTACCTTATCTGGTAACCCCGGAGCCTAAAAGGATCGCTCGTTTTATTGGTGGATTAGAACCCGAGATCAAGGCCAGTGTAAAAGCTTCTCGGCCAGTTACCTTCAGGTCTGTAACTGACCTTTCCTTATCCCTCACACTGGATGCGGTCCGGCAGAGATCGCTGAGGAATAAGGATGCTGAGAAGAGGAAGCGAGAAGATGATGGTTCGCGAAGATCGAACAAGAAGCACCGTAGGAGCGGTGATCACAAGAAGGGATCGGATTCGAAGAAGGATGGGCATCGTTCTGGAGAGAAGCCCACTTGCAAAACTTGCAAGAAACAACACTTTGGAAAGTGCAGACTCGAATCAAACTCGAATAACGAGTCAAGGTCTTTTGCTTGTGGTTTGTGCAAGTCCAAGGAACACAAAACCTTGGATTGCAAGAAGATGAAAGATGCAACGTGCTACCGTTGCAATGAAAAGGGCCACATAAAGACTAACTGCCCTAAGTACAACAAGAAGCCTGAGGAGGCTAAAAAGACTAATGCCAGAGTCTTCAGGATGGATGCGAAGGAGGCTGTGCAGGATGATAACGTCATAACAGGTACTTTCCTTGTAAATGATGTTTTTGCAAGAGTACTTTTTTATTCAGGTGCAGATAAGTCTTTCGTAGATCATAAATTTTGTAAATTGTTGAATTTACCTGTCAAAACCCTAAAAGTGAATTATGAGGTAGAGTTAGCAGATGGTACCATTGAAACCGTCTCTACTGTGTTAGATGGATGTGTTATATCCATTAAGAATCATTCTTTTCCTCTATCTCTACTTCCCTTTAAGTTAGCCGGTTTTGACATAGTTCTGGGTATGGACTGGTTATCTCATAACCAGGCCCAAATCGTCTGTAACATGAAGCAAGTAGTGATAAAGACTCCGTCTGGTGAGTCACTTACCATTCGGGGAGATACCCAGTATGGACTACCTGAGCACGTGACTATGCTCAAGGCTTCCAAGTGTTTGAAGAAGGGGTGTGTCATCTACATGGCACAGGTAATTATTGATGAGCCCAAACCGAAGTTAGAAGACATCCCTGTCATCTCTGAATACCCATAAGTGTTTCCTGAAGATCTACCTGGTTTGCCACCAGATAGACAAGTTGAATTCAGGATAGATATCATCCCCGGAGCAGCACTAGTTGCTAGGGCACCATACAGAATGGCACCCACAGAAATGAAGGAGTTGCGGACGCAGCTAGATGAATTGCTGGCTAAGGGTTTCATTCGACCTAGTTCATCTCCTTGGGGAGCGCCAATCCTGTTTGTCAAGAAGAAGGATGGGTCGATGCGTCTGTGCATCGACTATCGCGAGCTTAATAAAGTCACGATCAAAAATAGATATCCATTGCCCAGGATCGACGATTTGTTCGATCAGCTTCAAGGGGCAAGTTACTTCTCAAAGATTGATCTGAGGTCAGGCTACCATCAGTTGAAGGTTAAGGATGAAGACGTTCACAAGACTGCATTCAGGACTCGCTACGGTCACTACGAGTTCCTAGTGATGCCTTTTGGGCTCACTAATGCACCAGCCGCGTTCATGGATCTCATGAATCGCGTCTGCAAGCCTTACTTAGATAAATTTGTTATCGTTTTCATCGATGACATCCTTATTTATTCTAAGAATCAAGTTGACCATGAGAAACACCTACGTTGTATTCTCAAACTCCTACATAAGGAGAAGCTCTATGCCAAATTCTCTAAGTGTGAATTTTGGCTACGAGAAGTCCAATTCCTTGGACATGTGGTCAGTGAGCGTGCTATCCAGGTGGATCCCGCTAAAGTGGAAGCTGTTATGAATTGGCAAGAGCCAAAGACACCTACGGAGATTCGTAGTTTCCTGGGATTGGTAGGATATTACAGACGCTTCATTGAAAATTTTTCAAGGATTGCTGCACCCCTAACTTCCCTGACCAAGAAGAAAGTAAAGTTCGTTTGGGGCCCTAAGCAGCAAGAGTCCATCGATGTTTTGAGACAAAAGTTGAGCAACGCTCCTGTGCTTACATTACCTGAAGGCGCTGAAGAATTTGTAGTTTATTGTGATGCATCACACACTGGCATGGGGTGTGTGCTTATGCAGAAAGGCAAAGTTATTGCCTATGCATCACGACAGTTAAAGGTGCACGAAAAGAATTACACCACCCATGACTTGGAATTGGGTGCCGTTGTGTTCGCACTAAAACTGTGGAGGCATTATCTTTATGGAATCAAGTTTGTGATCTTTTCTGATCACAAGAGCCTCCAGCATCTGTTTAACCAGAAAGAATTAAACATGAGGCAACGCCGTTGGATGGAAACTTTAAATGATTATGATTGTGAAATCAAATACCATCCCGGCAAAGCGAATGTAGTCGCTGATGCCTTGAGCAGAAAGGAAAGGGTTAAACCCATTCGAATTAACGCCAAGCGTATGGAGATAAAGAACAGTTTGATAGAAAGGGTGTTAGCTGCACAGAAGGAAGCTGTGTTGGAAGCTAACTATCCTAATGAAAAATTAGGAGTGACTGAGGAGCAGTTAACTCTTAGCAAGGACGGAATCTTACGATTAAACGGACGAATATGGGTTCCAATTTATGGAGGACTTCGAGATGTCATCCTCCAGGAAGCCCATAGTTCCAAATACTCCGTTCATCCTGGAGCTGATAAGATGTACCAGGATTTGAAGGCAAATTATTGGTGGATAGGCTTGAAAAAGTCTGTAGCCGCCCATGTAGCAAAATGCTTGACATGTGCGCAAGTCAAAGCCGAGCATCAGAAACCGTCAGGTTTGCTACAACAGCCTGAACTTCCAACGTGGAAGTGGGAGATGGTAACTATGGATTTTATTACCAAGTTACCCAAGACAAGGAAAGGAAATGATACGATATGGGTTATAGTTGACCGACTGACTAAGTCAGCTCATTTCTTACCCATCAAGGAGACTTATAGCTCCGATATGTTAGCCCAGTTATACGTTGATAAGATTGTAGCCTTACACGGCATACCTGTAGCTATTATCTCTGATAGAGATACTAGGTACACGTCACATTTTTGGAAGAGCTTCCAGCAATCTTTGGGCACACGTTTGAACTTTAGTACGGCTTACCATCCTCAGACAGACGGTCAGAGTGAGCGTACTATTCAAACGTTGGAAGACATGCTACGCGCATGTGCGATCGATTTGGGAGGTAGCTGGGATAAGAACCTACCATTGATCGAATTCTCCTACAACAATAGCTACCATACCAGCATAAAGGCTGCGCCTTTTGAGGCATTATACGGTAGAAAGTGTAGATCGCCAGTTTGTTGGGCGGAAGTTGGAGAAGTCCAGTTATCAGGACCAGAGATCGTGTTCGAAACGACGGACAAGATTGTCCAGATCCGTAACAATCTCCAAGCTGCCCGGAATAGGCAGAAGAGTTACGCGGATCCAAGTCGTAAGGATTTTCACTTTGAAGTAGGTGACAAAGTCCTACTTAAAGTGTCACCATGGAAAGGGGTGATGCGATTTGGTAAGAAAGGCAAACTAAGCCCGAGATACATAGGACCTTTCGAGGTTATCGAACGTGTCGGGTCAGTTGCCTACAAGTTGAACTTACCAGAAGAGCTCAATGGAATTCACAATGTGTTCCACATCTGCAATCTAAAGAAGTGTTCCGCTGACGATTCACATGTCATGCCACATACAGATGTGTAAATAAATAAGAGCTTAACGTTTGTGGAAAAACCTTTGTCGATTGAAGATCGACAGGTAAGGAAGCTTCGAAGGAAGCATATACCTTTTGTAAAGGTCAAATGGGATGCCCGTAGAGGTCCCGATTTCACGTGGGAGGTTGAATCCACGATGAAAGAAAAGTACCCTTACTTGTTTCAGTAAATCTCGGGTCGAGATTTATTTTAAGGGGGTGAGGATGTAACACCTCGAAAATTTCGGGTTCAATAATAAAACGACACGTGTCATGTAAGACAAAACGCGTTGTAAACCCGAATTTAATAAAGATAATTTGGTAGGATTTAAAGTGGCGTCATGTTAAATTGTTACCTCTGAACGACCTCAATTATAAATCCCAAGACCCGATATAATATTACTACACATCTTTCATGCCACAATTCAGAGAATTATTGCCAATAAAGGACTTGCAAAAGCATGTTATGATCTCATGAAGAAATTGAATGATAAACCGATGTTTTCGGGTCTTGCAAATGCATTCAAATGGAACAAGTTCAAATGGTAGGGTATTATACAGGATCATACACTTTGTGAGGGTCCTAAGTTGCAAATTGAGGCCCCAAAGTCGTGCAAGTGGGCTGCTTTTTCGAGATAATGAAAGAACAAGCAAAATGCGCAGGGGTGCGCCCAGCTCCAAAAAACGGGCTGTTGCCTGTCTTTCGTGATTTTAACCCATTAAACCGGTTTTTCTCATTATATAAAGACCCTAAACTATCCTAGAAGCACTAGGACAAGTGTTGGATGGTTGTGGTTAATCCTAGAGTTAGTTGTCAACCAATCATGGTGAGTGCAACAAGTATAAAAGGCACTCCAAGATCACAACATTCTTCACACTTGCATTTGATCATTGGAGCATTTCTGGAGCTAAGGAACTCTCCCATATGATCATAATTCGTGCATTGGACTCCTGTAAGTCTGCTAGTCTTGTTTAGTTGTGTTTAGCTTAGTTATTTAGCTAAAAGTCAAACCGTCGTAATTACGGTTTGACTTCGAGATTAGTCACTAATGACTCAGTCTTATCTCGAATTAAAAATAGTTTTAGAATGGTATTTATGTGGGAAATAAAACCCCAAAAGGGTTTCCCCTGATCACCATCCTAAGCAGTTCAAATGTCGGGTCAAATCTTTACTTAAAAAGTCAACATATTGCTTAAAATGTCACTTATGCATAATTAGCTATCTAGAACATGTATAACCTGTTTGAACATTGTTATAACTTAGAAATAAGTGTAAGAACATGTCCCAACATGTTCAACCCGACTATTTCCTGTTTAGACCCGGTTCGGAACCGAAGGTCACATAGTTTGACTTTTCCGTTGACTTTCAGTTCTGATCCGTTTGGGCATATTTTAGAAATGCCTCAGAGCTTTAATTGGATTAGGATACATGTTAGAACAACCCTCTGTGATCATACACCTTGGTTCACTAGTTATCCAATTAATATGCATATTTCCGTTAATTGCTCATACGTTGACCGTTATGCCCTTATTACCTTAAATCATGATTTATGAAAATGTAAAAGTGTAGAAACCTTAGTTACTGATATATAAACTTGTGTGCAAAGTTTTACATCAGTTTGACTTGTAGATTAAGAGTTATGCTCATTGTCGCTAAATTAAAGCTTTATGTTAATAAAATGGCGTAATTAGCGTATAGCCTAGTTAAACATACTTTTTGGTATCAAATATTTTACCCACTGATGTTATATATTATTTTGGGATTTTTAAAGATTTTTAATAAATTTTAGGCTGAGCATAACTAGTAGTCGTAGGCTTAATCCGGTAATTGTCGGTTTTGCCCTTACGGGCCATAAAATGAGTTTTACTTATCTAAACGACTCCAAACCTTTTTCTACTGATCACATATGATTAATAAATTATTTTAAGCCTTCTGGAAATATAAAAATATCAGATTTAAGTATAGAACCCGGAAATGGCCTTTAATCGCCATAATTAGCGTTTTTAACGCATAGTATGTCTTAGAATCATATTGGACATACCCGGGTTGATACCTACTGATATATGAGGCAAATTATGATATTTTAACAGTAAGCAAAGGTTGATAAACTCAGACTTAGTTTTTGAGCTTTTCGGCTTATGTGAAATTACCAAAATACCCCTACGGGGCATAGTTTGGTTAAATATGATAAATTTCACATATATGCCTTAGCCTACTGTTATAACCCATCAAAATGAGTATGTTTGCTGTTTACATCAGACCTGTAACTCAGTTAAACAATTAAACTCTTTTACAAACTTTAAAATAACCAAACTACCCCTACGGGGCATAGTTTGTGTTTAAATTAGTCCGGGGCATAACGAAAGACATCTTACTGATGTCACAACATATTTGAAGCATATTAAGTTAGGAAACCTGTATATGGCTCTTGCGGATACCCGTTACGCTTATTTCGCGTTCGGTGCGGTTTATGTAACAAGTTTACATAAATTAGCCGAAACGGGTCAAACCTTATCGGTTTTATCTCAAAATCCAGAATGTGAATAATAAACCCATATTAAACAAGTCTTCAAACTTGTCGGGTCTGAATCACATTCTATCCGGTCTTCGCTTAATCGTGCGTACGAACCGTATCTTCGAAACTAGCCGGTCTAAGCTTAAGCACAATTAAAGACCCGCTAGGATTCTAATAGGTTATATTTAACCTTCATTCCAGATTAGGAGAACCAGTAAAAGCTACTTGCTATTTGCTTATTGTGACTATACTTTGCATCAAGGTAAATACTTTTAACTTATTTTCCCTATACGGGCTTGGGTTACGGTACATAGCGTACCGCTTGATCGGGCATCAAATCTCCACGCTTAGTGGGTAGTTGAATAATTTGATCGGCTCGTTTTAAACAGATGTGTTTACTTTACAGCCTTTGGGGGGTTAATGACCATGTCCCGGATATCCTTGGCATTATCTTACGAGATGGCCACGACCTGAGCACGGGGTGTAGGCGTACACCTGTCGGTGTATAACTCATTATTGTGGTGTGTCTATTGATCTTTAACCCGGATACGTTCCGGGCTACTGAACGCATAAGTAACATGTAATTCGTTCACAAGATTATTATATTATTAAAATAATTCTCCCAAGTTAAATAAAATGATTTATGCCACGTGCATCCAAACCAATTTTCAATCATTTTCCAAAATGAGTCAGTTGAATGTATTTACCAGTGTAAACTGACGTATTTTCCCAAAAAGACTGAATGCAGGTACTAAACGTAATTGGCTGGATTGTCTCCTAAGCATCAATAAAAGTCTCGCAAGCTTAGGATGCCAGAAGTCTGTTGAACAATTAAATGTTATTTTGTTTCGATCCGTTCTGTGGATAAACACCGGATAATTGTGACTTTGTTTACAATAAATAAATTCGGTTGTATCTTATTTTAAATTTGCTTCCGCTGTGCATTATTATATTGTGTTGTTTGACTATTACGTTGCCAACCACGTCACGATACTCCCCCACCGGGCCCACCGGTGACACGTGGAAATCGGGGTGTGACAGTGAACCACCAACCAAACAATTTAAAGTTTTCAAAAATTCAAAGTTTGAGGTTGGTGAATGTTCAAAAAGTTTCTAAAGAAGAAAAATGAATCTTGACAACCACAAGTGGGTTGTTAAGAAATCTGATGATAAGTCTAGCAATGATTCTGATTCGTCAAAATCGGAGGAGCTATTTTCAGGCGATAAATCTGATTCCATAAAGTCAGAGGAGCCACAGGTTGAGAAAATGAGTGAATATTCGGTTCCGCCAATAGATGATGTCAATTTCCCACCATTGCGAGCTGAAAATTTCAAACAAAAAGTTGGCAAAATTGAGATTTCAAATCAATTTTTCTCTGAAAAGAAAGAATTTGATATTGAAAAAGCTTTTAACCCCACAGTTCAAAATATTTTTGGAAAAATGGTTGACGGGAATGTCAAAGGGGTAAAGGAATTTTATGAGAAGAAACCAGGTAAAGGTGAATCATCCCAGGTTTGTGACTGGGATGGAACTTATTGTAACTGAAAAACCTGACTTGCCGGAGCTCCCAGGTTGGTAAGAGTGGAGCAGGAATCAGCATCTTTCTTGAGATATATCACAGATGTGAAAGATGGTTGTTATGTGATATTTCGTCTTGCAAGTGGTATTTTTATTCTTGAAAATTGTTATATACTTATATCTGGTATGAGTGAACCTACAAGTGATTGAAGAAGGTCTTCACCTACAAGTGGTTAATCAAGGTCATTAAGTTGAACTTGATTTCACTTTCATTCAAGTGGATTGAGAAACAAAGTGATGAATGAATCCCCATTCCTACAATTGATTTCAACAAAACTAATTTTCCGGAAAAACCATTTGATTAAAACAAACTTAAGTGTTTTGAAATCATAATGGGAAAATAGTTTGTTGTCAGGGGGAGTTCTGATTGTTTATGCCAAGTAGATGGAGATTTGAAGCAATTCACAATAGTTGTCACTTTTTTTGTACAGTTTGTTTTCAAATTTCTTTTAAATGCTTTTGCATTTTAGGGGGAGTATATTTTTTCAGAAAATCCAAAAACATTTGAAAATTTGAAAAAGGCAAAAACATGATAAAATCAAAAATGAGTTTTGTTGAAAAAAGAGGAAATGATAGTTCATCAGTGGACAATCACAGCATGCTAAAGAATTGGAAAGTTCAAATGTGATAAACGGTCTCACTGATGATGTGCCAGTAGGTTTTTGCACATTTAGTAGATTGAGTCGAGATATAAACCTAAATTTCAAACTTACTTATCTCGTGGGGAACATCTCTCGGATATATGGGTAACCCCCGAAATCTTGTTTGAAAGGTCCCTCTTTTTGAGATACTAAGTCTTTATGCTTAGTGATATCTGCGTATTATCCCGGGACTTCTGATTTTGCGGAAACAATGGCCTAGTCCCCGTATAATACTTTTTGCTTGCTTGAAATATAGCACCCCCCTCAGCATAAAAAATGATGAAACATTGCAAAATGCTAATCATGTGCTGTTGAAGAAAAGATTCTCTAAAGGGAACACACCTAAAGTCGAAGCCATCATCTCTCTGATTTTGCGGAAGCAATAGCCTGAGCTCTCATGGCCCTCACATTTAACCCTTTACAGATATCATCTAGGTATACTCACCTGTAAGACTGAATATTGGGATCTGGATACGGGAGTATATTCTGAGGTGGGACACGCGTATAAGTTTAAGTCTCTAAAACATTAATCTCGTATCTCGAATCAGTTGAACTTTGTGTGAAAATTTAAGTGGATCAGTATACTGACAATCTAAGTGAATCGTTTAGAACTGAAAATGTATAAAGCTTAACAGTGTTAGTGATTTGTCTCAAAAACTGATATGATCCTCTTACACAAACTCACAAAAATATTGTCTGTAAATATTTCTTTACTGCTTTTCGTTAAAATCAAAAATCCAAAAAGATTTTAGTGTGTTTTAGCATAATATTTTGAAAATTCAAAAAGATTTTTCAATTTTTGACAACTGATATTGATGAGCTGATTTTCAAAATTCCGAGTGCTAAACATGATGAACAGGTTTGGGAGAGTCTGTTTAAATTGAGAAAAAGATTTGAATATCTTGCCCACAAGTGGTCATTAGAAGTTTTTAAATGATAAATCATTCTATTCATACAAATTGTTCATCAGAGATTAAAATTGATTAAAATTGTAAAATCATTTATTGATTGATTGATTCCTGCAAGAGGTTTTAAATCATTTTTTGAAATTAGTTTCTACAAGTGGTAAGCAAAGAACCTAAATTTGTCAAATTTTAAATTTGTGAAATTTATTGTGAGGTAGAGATTGTGCAGGTTAGCCAGGTTTCGATATCTAAGAATTTTGTGTTTAGAAAAAGCCAGGTTTCGATCCTGAGCAGGATGTGTGGCAGGTCACGATCTTGAACCTGTGGAAGCCAGACTGCGATCCCAAGCACAATTTAAGGGGGAGTCTGAAGTTGTATAGAGCAAGGTTCTGATCATGAATCTGAGGATGCTGATGAACTTAAGGAATCAAGAGATTTGATCAAGAGAAGATATAGCCAGGTCGAGATCCTGAAAAAGAAGAGAAGAGAAAGATTGAGGATATTTTACATTGTTAGATACTTTGGAAGAGTTCGAGAAGACAGATAAAGACTGAAGATTGAAGACTCGACACCGAAGACTTCGTCAATATCCAAGGGAGAGTCTGTTGGTGCATATGTCTGTCGACTTCGTTTTGTATCGAGTCTTGTATTGTATTAGATAGATCAGGGCACGCAAAACGAGAAAAGTGTGTTTGTGGTTATTTCGTACGAAATTAAGTGGTAATTTCATATGAAACTAATTTCGCTTGGGCTGTTCCATGCGAAATTATCCCTCCTATAAATACCTTTGATGCCTTGTCATTTGTAACTTTCCGGTTTCAGTACCGAACTGCTGCCGAAGTGTCTACTTGCTGTAAAAGTTTGTCAAATCAATCAATAGACAGTTTAAAGTGAATATCTAGCTGAATTGAACTCGATACGACTGTTTCCGCCTTTCGCATTGAGCAAAAACTCTTCTGATCGACTCATTCGGGTCACAAATCGATCCTACAGGGACTAAAGCTGTAATTTTAGAAAGTTAGGGACTAAAGGTGAAAAAGGCAAACCACAGGGACTATCCGGGCATTTAACCCTTAGAATATTATAGATGTTAGGAGCGGTGGCGGACCCAGGATTTTTTCAATGGGGTCCATTTTTTCGGTGTTCAAAATTTTCATAACAAAACGTTAAAATTTTCGGGTCGGTCCTCGTTCGGGTCGGATCATAGAGAAGTTTGAACTAGATAAAAAAAAAACAGGAAAAAGACGCTATCCAAGGATTGAACCCATGACCTCTTGTTGGTAAAAAAAAAAATAAGGATTACCACTACACCAGGTTCCCTTTTCTTTCTATGGTGTTCACCTAATTGTATTTATGGGGTACTTATACAATTTAATATACTGAACCTACGAATTTTTTTAAAAACATTGGGGTCCGGTGACCCCGACCCACTCTATGTGGGTCCGCCCCTTGTTAGGAGTAAAAATTGCAATATTTGATGCTCTTGAAGTAAAACTAAATAAACGGGTTGATTTTTTAAAAGTTGTTTAAACGATTGTTACAACAAATTAAACAAGAGCAAGGAAGGAATTTTAGTAAAGAATACCCTAACTTCCTTGAAATTATTAAATATAATGGTCGAAGCAAAAGACTACCAATGAAAAGGAAACTAGAAACATTTTCACACGATGAAATATCCTCAAGTAGGTTACAAACCTATTGTGCTACTTGATAACAACCGACCGCTTTACCATTGTGCTATTGAGTATTGGATAACATCAGTAGATTTGTTCCAGTGGTTAAAAGGCCGGCCCTCCCTAGTGGAGACGTAAGTTCGATTCCCGCTTGGGCGATTTTGGAGGGACATCTGGGTGAATGAATGAATCAGGGCTTTAATCCCGGGTTCGAACCTGATGGGGGGCAAGGATTTACGGATTCCATCTGGTTCTAGCACATCAGGGGCACGGTCTCATGGCCGTCGAGGAGTCGACTTTAGACATAGCCCCAAGCAGAGTGAGTTTACACATGAAATTCTTTGCCGCTAAAAAAACATTAAAAGTTGTGGATATTATGTGGATTATGAATTTATACATACACTAGGTCTGTTGGGCCATTCAAGATATCCACAAAACCACAACTTTTAACTAACATGTGCCCAGCAGTGAGCAGCCCATGTGGAGTTCATTACCTTTTAATTCCCGCATGATTTTCAAGATGATCAAAATGCTTTCTCTAATTTTATTTATCTTATTATACCAATTTATTAATTCCAAGAAAAAAAAAACAAAAAAATTATCATACTATTGGATGCAACTGTAAGTAATGTTAAAACAAACACTAAAACTGAGAAAATCAAATTGAAAAAAAAAACAGAGCCCCAAATGTAACATGATGGAATGTGGGATGAGTTTTATTTTGCATCTAGAAACAGTATTTTGAGTGTATTTGTTTAGTACAAGAAGTAGAGCATTGGGCACAAGAAATAAAACATTGAACACACCATTTATTTGCAAAAGGCCCTAGTTTTAGAACTCGCTTTAGACCTCAAAAAGGTTGAGCCGACCTGAGGTAGAGATAACGGAAAAGTGGTTTATCTTAACATTTTGATGTTATCAACTTAGCAACATGATGGAGATCACTCTTTGGCAAAGTTCAATCGTCGTACTAGATTAAAATGATGTATCATACAACTTCTAATACATAAGTTACAAATCATAATCTTAGGCTTTCAAATTCAATCCACCATGAACCCTTTTCTACTGTTGGGAGTATTTGCATGATCCATAACCTGTTTAAAATTAAAAAAATCATCAATAATTAGTAAATTACTTTAATACCCCTTGCAAAAAGTAATTTCCACTTCCCAAATTTTACCCACATATTATATATCAGCAATCATTGTTTAAATTTAAAAAATAAAATGGAAAAACTTACTTGGGTCACTAAATGTGACAAGCCCACTTCCTTTAAAATCACAATTCCAATAATTTCTCCCATGCATTTGATAATATGCATTCATTGCATATGAGGCATGCGCATGAACCTTATTGGGCCCAAAACAGGCCCCATTTTCATAAACCTCCCTACAGTCCACACCACCAGGCCCACAACAAAAGTCCAACACACCTTGAACCAGCTTCTCATCTGCATGTGGCTTAGCTACACACCAAACCGATGGGCCTCTTTGAACCACTTTTGACACTGGTCCAAACCCAAACTCCATTTTGGACCCACTACAAAACTCACAACTCAAATCCACATCATAAACCTTTGAACCATCCCCATTAAAGAGGCCAAAGTTTCTCTCACTTGCACCCCCTTCTTTCTTGTTTTCATTAAATAAAGCAAATAGAAATATATCTATTTTGTCATTAGGTTTCATTGGGGTCCCTTTATTTGATTGGGCCTTGGTGATTAGCCTAGTGTTGTAGGTTTTCGCGTTGTCCGGTGAGGCTGCTGTCTCACCGGGCTCGCCTTTTGAGGGCCAGCCAGATTCAGAAACCATGATATGAATCGACCGGCCTCCAAACCCTAACGATGCGATGGCTGAACGGATCGCGTCGATCTGTGCGTCTAACATGTTTGTGTAGACGTACCCTTTGGGGTCATGGACCCCACTTGAGTTTCCAAGTAAGGCGTATTCAAGCGAAACCGTGGTGGGGTTGTCTCGATAAGCGAAGTAAGGGTAGGCATTGACCATAAATGGTGAACCGGTGTCGGCTAAGAAGGTTAGAATGGAAGTCATTGTTGGCATGAGGGTGGTGGCGAAGGTGGAGGCGGAAGGCGGAAATGAGGTGGCTAAAACCGCCATGCTATGCGGGGTGCTGATCTTGATTTTTCGGTCAAGTCCGCGTGATAACAAGACTTCATGGAGGTTTTGCATGGCTTGAATAAGGGCATTAGGGTCCATGCTATCGTCTCCGGTTGCTAAGTACTCGTTACCGACAGCAATGCCGACGATGGAAGTGGCGGGGATGAATGGGGCTATACGGGCGGAGAACCAATCCTCCGCGGCGGACTTGGTGGAGCTTATGTTAGCGACATGGTTATTCTCGACCGCGACTATAATGTCAATGCCCGAGTTGGAGAAGGCTTGGAGGATTTGCGGGTTGGTATCGTAGATTTTCACTTTATCGATGATTGTGGATTGGAGGAGTTGGGCTACTGTTTTCGGCGAAGGGAGGTTGTTTCCGAGTGTGCCGTAGTTTATACCAACGGCGGAGACTGTTGGAAATGAGCCGATGGGGTGGAGGAGGAAAAGGAGGGGAATGAGATAGGCAAGGGCCATTATGATCAAGTGAACACCTAGCTAGTAACCCTTGTTATATATCAAAACATTATATTGATATTTTTAGTAGGATATCTATAGAGTTATATGAGCATAATTTCAAAAAGTGAGACATTATAATTGTACATTTTGAAAAGGAATGAATAAAATTCAAAAGGTAACAGTGAAAAAGCAGTTTTACAGTGGAATTGGTCTTTGGGTTGGGTCCAGTTGGTTGAAAGAGTAAAAAAGCATAGATGCTTTCCTTGATTGTTGTACCCTATTTCAAACCGTGCTAATCTAATCACTATTACCGTATTACCTTTACAGTCATGTGAAATAAACACTATTTCAGTTTTGACCCATATATTTCGATTAAATACTTAGGGTATGTTTTCCATAGAGCTTTTAGTAGCTTTTAAACCATGGGGTATGGGGGTCGTCCCCTCCCCGTCCCGGTTCGTCCCCACGTCGCACACCGCCCCCTGGGCACGTCGCGTCACCGGCGTCTTCTCCAAGCCGTTGACAAGGCAAACAAGTGGGCCCCCCTCTGACTTCTCTCTCTCTCCCCTTTATTATATATTATATTATATTGTTTTTTTTTATAATAGGTTGGGTAGTCTTATTAGTATCTTCTTGATTTAAGCTTTTAAGAAAAATCTTCTACTCAATAAAAAGTATTTTTTGGTTGAAGGAGCTTGAATCTTTTAGGTTAGGAGCTTGAATCTTTTGTTTGAACGCTCCTACTAGTAACGTTTAGAAGGAGTTACAAACTTTTAGGGAAAAATTACTATTTTAACCTCCAAAGATAATGAGCTTTTTAATCCACAAACTTTTTAAATTTTTAGTTGTCTATTTTGATCATTTTATACATTTTATTAAAAGATTCAACTACTCTGCTAAACACTAAATATATCTAAAAAACTATAGCTACTAGCTACCAGCTTCTAGTCACCAATTACTTTTGCCAAACATACCCTTAATCGACTCAAGTTCTATAACTAAGTATGAGTTCGTTGTACAATTTTCAAGTTCAAGGATGTGAATCATTTATTAATTATTTTATCATTTTATTAATATACATGTGTAATTATTTTCATATAATTTTTAAAAAATTATATAAAACATACTGTATATTATTTATTTAGTTATTTTTATCTAACATATATATATATATATATATACTAGACGTATACCCGCGCGATGCGGTGGGACGACAATTTACAATGCGGTATTCGTTTACTGTGAGTTTATCAATTTTCTCGTGTACATTGTATAATATGTTTGTTTAGTTTCTTATTCGTAGCATCGGTGTGTGACGTATACCATGAGCCTTACAGGCCTTTAAAAGAATAACAAACATGCTATTAAGAAAATATCAGTCACAAACATAGTAAAAATTAAAAAAAAACGAACACACGAATGGGAAATTATCAATCATAAATATAGTAATAAAAAATTAAAATCCGCATGTCAACTACTTGCATCGTGATTAGGTGTTTTTTTCGACATAAGCGTTACGCATCTCAATTATTTCATCTAAAAGGAAAGCTGGTAGCAGTGGAGTCATGAAATGTAACCAACTGGTAGAGACACCTAAATGGGAAGTGGATACATGGCCGCGAGAATAGACACAAAACACAGAGGGGGTTGATAAGGAAAAAATGAACGATCTCTAATCGACCATGAATGTAGTGTTACACCAATTGATTGAGACTGCTCGTTTAAAAAAAGCATCGACTTTGTTTTTCCCTAAAAAATGGGTTTTAGCTAAAATGGGCACGGAATATGAATTAAGCTATATCTATTTATAAGGTTGATATAGTTTTTTTTTTAATTTAATAAAAACAACTCAATTAGTGGGGTTTCAAACAGGTGTGTGAGTTTACAATACGACACTCCATTTCTGTTTGTTTATCAATCGTCTCGTGATATATCGTACAGTACTTAAGTTAGTTTTCTTATTTGTATAATATGTTACAACTCAATTTATTTAACTTATCAATCCTCACATATTACATCCAAGGTATGTATTTATTCCTATGTAAATTTGAAACAAACAAAAAAATAGATGTAATTTTTTATCAAGAAATATAAGAATTATCTCCTTTGTTTTTTTTTATTAGATGTGTTTTATCTTAATTTGAGATCTCAGTTCAAATGACAATTAAAACACAGTCATGATAATACATTTACACAACTTAAAATGACTGGTAATTTATTTTTATTTTTTTGAACTGCTAGCTACACCAAACTTACAAACCAAACCAAATTAAGGCACACCATATCAACCAAACAGAAAACAAAACTAAGCAACAATAGAACTATCCAAAGCCATCAAAGCTTCTCCACTTTTCCATGGTGAGAGCTGGGTCCTTTGAGCGATTTTTTACCCATAGGAAACCCATAGCCTTTATCTACTCTACGACTTTTGCCACCACTGGGTATGCACCATTGAAAATTATCTTATTCTAACGGACCAAATGCTCCAAATTGCGACTTGAATAATAGCTTGAAAAGCCTTCTTTTTCTTTTGCGAGCTCACCAAATGGGTGTGTACATCAAGAATGTCTTTAACTCCAAAAGCGAAGATCGGTGGAACTTTACACCATTGAGATACCAAAGCCTAAATTATCTGAGCGAAATGACAAGATACGAACAGATGCTCACTTGTCTCAGCATACTCCCCGCAAAGAACACAATTAACCGAGTTTACTTGAATGTTTCTAGCCAATAGAGTCGCTCTCGTTGGAAGGCGATCTTTAACCGCTCTCCATGCCACGAACCCAACTTGGAACCCATTTACTCCAAACAAAGTTGTAATCTGGCAAGGATCTGTTAAAAACCTTGAGAACATATTTTACTCTACCAACAGAAAACTCACCAGAAGGGTAGTGGCACCAATTCGTTACATCCGGATCACTCGTAAGCGTCAAAGAATTCAGCAGGTCTGCTAGCTCCGAGAACTCATAAGCCTCCGAAACCTGCATAGTGGACCAGGCCCAATCGGAAACATAATACGGTCGGAAACAGAGCAAATTATATACCTTTGATGGACCAAAAAAAAAATAGCAAAGCAATTACTTACAAAGAACTCTATAATTCCCAATTTTGACCCAGGCATGTTTTAAACGTGACACCTACTTTACCGAACAGACGCGTGCGTTTTGAACTGTTGATCAACACACTTTGAGTCAAACGATGCATTTTTAGAAGAGTATACAAAGAAGAACATGTAACCCATCATGCTCGTAAATGGATTTACTCACACAGATATTGTTACATTATTCAATAAACTCAAACTTACCAAGTTGTTTAACTTATACTGAATGCTAAGAGAAAAACGACATTAGAAAATAGATGATTATGGCTATTAGGTTTTACCATTACAGAACATACATACCAATTCCTCTTCATGAAGTGGCAGGGCTCGGATTCACAGCGGTAACAGCCTTGGGTGCTCTTACCAAGAGTCACCCCAATCATATTTAACTGGATCTCTAAGCAAGTACTTTAAGCATGGCCAGCTACAACAGTTGGAACAATAAGCATGGCCCGCTACAACAATGTAAATGTGAAACTCTTTTGTCAAGCGATCAACTTGTTCAGGAGTCATTCCACTATAGCAGAACATGCCAATCTGTTTAAGCATATAAAAGCATGATCATTTTTTATATTCATTAAAATAAATATGACTGAAGGGTAAATTTGTAAATTTACCTGATTAGTTATGTGTTCCCATGATAACAGAGAGACCAACTTCTCGATGTTTTCCCTAAGTGAAGTTCTCATCCCGATTATACGGTCCGCCATACCCTGGAAGGTGAAACTAATTTAATGAACATATATTTATTTATGGTGTAGTAATTAATACTTTATTTCTTTCCAGTATACTAATATGATGTTCTCGCATTTTTCTTTCTAATTACGCATAGACCTTAATCAAATATCGATTCTTTGATCTTATTATCATTTTACCTCTTCGACATGTTGGTGATAAAAAAAAATAACCCGAATCAGTCGTTCACAAGTAAACGGGTCAAAATTGCCTCATGAGGTCTTTGACTTCCAATTTAACAAGAAACTAAAAGATAATGAATACCTTGACTTCTTTGAGCCACAACTGCTTCAAATCTGGATCACCAAGAATAGTCGAAACAATAAATGCACCATGAACGAGTGGATTACTGTACATCGGTCTTGCAAGTTGCTGCAGTTGACTCTTCACAACCACAGCTTGTTTCTCATCTTCACATACCAAACTGCAAACAAAAGTTCGCAACTTTATATCAAACAAAACGATTACAAAAAAGTAACTTGGAACAAATTACAGTAATATTGTTATCGCGGGTTAACTTTATAGTAAAAAATAGCCAACAGTTTCAATGATCGAAGTCAACCTTCAAGTAAAAAAATGAAGTCAACTTCGATTACAAAATCCCATATATATTGAGGTTTAAACTGCATGCAGATAATGGGTGATAATAAAATTATTCACAACGATTATGTTATTATGTTAATTACTAAATTTAGGACAATATATTTTTCAATTCTGCTAGTAGAGTGCCTCTCCTCCATCATCCAATACAAACACCTCTCCATGCTCAAAAGGGGACATTGTTCCTGGATCTGGGTTCAAATAAGGATCTGCATAACAAAAATGGCAGTTAGGTTGTGTTTTTAACTTGAAAATCTTCATTGATAAACCTTTTCTTTTCAAAAGGTGAATAGTCTTTGTTACTGATCATTAGAAATATAAAATACTAAAATGTGCACTAAAATTGTTTTTTTACCCTCGAGATGCGGCTCTTATGCATCATTGTGATCCGCCTCAGCGGCGGTTTCCTTTGGAAAAAGGGGTTCTGCCACCGTGGTGGCCAACTGGGAATGAAGAGTGGTGGCCGCAGTTAGGGCTGCAGAGAACTCTACACATAAAAGCTTGACCTCCTTTTAATTTTAACCCATGAGTAACATTGGGTCTTGTCACAGTTTGCCTCACGTTGAGACTTGTCCATCAAACCCGGGGCAGAAAGCCAAGCCCGGGCCTTGTACAAAACAGCAGCAGTCTTCAGCGCCCAGAGCACCCAGATGTGGGCCTAGAGAAGCAGCAAACTGAGCCCATAATTAACCTCCATAACCAATAAGAGAACAGGGCCCAACAAGCCATTCAAAACACCATCCCCAGCACATTTCTGGGCCTTTTGCAGCAACCAGATTTAGCTAACATATAACTTGTAATCCTTTAAACCTAATATTAAAGAAGAAATCACAATGAAAACTCAACCAAACAACAATGAACATAATTTGATTTCTGTTTCCACAAACCAAAAAGAATGTCAAATTACCTAACCATTCATGCTCCTCATCAGCATATCTGACCTGGATGGGACCCACTCCCTGTAGAAATCACACATCATTGTGCCTTACAGTTGAAAAAGTATCACCAAATTCTTAAAATATGTATCTTTGTGAAACAACACACTGACCCCTAGCAAGTTGTACTGATTATGTAAGGCGTGTATGCGCTATCAGCCTCTTCCGGTGTGGCATATTTAGTAAAACATCCTGTAAGCAAACACAATGTTTCCCGGTACATTAAAATTGCAGCTTGATGACCAGAAGCAAATACACAATCAACAATTCAATGAAAGTTATCCAGAGAACATAAAAACATTAATATTAAAGTAAACCTCAAATACGATAAATATACTGAAACTAAAAAAATAAGTTAAATTATGGTTGTGATTTCAAACCACCGAAATCATTAACCATCCAGCTAATTAGTACATAATCTTCATCCAAATCCAATCAAGTCTACTCCAACAATCAAGTCTAAAAAATATCAAAAACATAATCCTGCTCGCATATCACAAGCTAATTAGTACATAGCACAACTGCACATGTAACACACAATTATACAAATAACTCAACGAAATACCAGCAATTGTTGATTTGTTGCTCTTCTTTTTGAGTTTTGGGTTCAAAATAACCTGCATTTTTAAATATTCAATTAGAAAGCTTCACATTCACAAAGCAAATCAACAAATTTGTAAACAAATCATCCACTGAACAACTGATGCAAAATAACACTCAAAAACTTACCCTTGAAACTCCTATCGGAACCCAGTTCATCGATGCCCTTCAATGGTGAAAATGTGTATCAGTCAAACCGAATCTCCAGAAAAACATAAATAAATCAACTTAAATTCATAACACATTCACAATAATAATCAAATATAAATCAACTGAAACGTGAAGTACCTAGGGTGAGGGTCAATGGAGATCTGAAATCGTTAAAGGACTCAAATCAACTTTGATCTCCGTTTTTCACCCGGTGGTCCAGACATCAAAACCCTATATTCTGTTAAACATTTATTCATGGATCTGGGCCTTGCGAGACAGATTTGACCAGGTAAGTTTTTGAGTGTATAACAGATTTAGTAGGCAAGTATTAATGTTTTAGTAGGCAAGTATTATAACAAATCTGCAAACAAAACCAAGTATTATAACAGATCTGCTAGGAAAAAGTAACAGATCTGAATATATTTCACAGATCCAGTAGAAACAACATACCGAGAAGTTGAACCCAGTAGATCTGATGTCGGAATCGCCGGAGAAAGAAACCCTAAAATTTCACAGATCTAAGTCAAATAACACACAAAAAATGCCGATAAGGTTAAAAAGACGGTACCTGAGAAGTGAAATCGTCGGTGAAATCCGTCGATAAAGTGAAATCGCCGGTGAAATCCATCGATCTAGTGAAAATCACATATCTAAGTCAAATAACAAGCAAAAAAATGCCGATAAGGTTAAAAAGACGGTAGCTGAGAAGTGAAATCGTCGGTGAAATCCGTCGATCTAGTGAAATCGCCGGTGAAATCCGTGCCATGAGACGTATGCAGAGCGTCTGGTGAGAGAGAGAAGAAGAATGGGGGCGGATGTGAATGAAATGAATCTAGGGTTTAGATTGAGTGAAAGATAGTTTATATTGGATCCATTTGGTAAAAACGGGTCAAAGAGATCCGGTTAGGATCTATAAAGCTGGTCCGCGTGTTGAATGGATTTTTCAACACCTTCATGCTTTAAAGGTTGTACAATGGGCTTCAAATGGTTGTAAAGTGGCAAATGACCATTTCTGTCCTTCCTATATGCTTTATAAAGTAGTATATATATATATATAGGGGAAGGTTCATTTAAGAAGAAAATTCAATTGAGAAGAAAAAGAACAAAGGGTATAATTGTAAAACATTAAATACATTTTCATTTATCTCATTTATTATCATCTTTGACTAATTAATTAGTCATAAAAACTATCATCCTTCACACTAATGTTTTTTGACTACACACATCAAAAGTTACCCTACACCTTTCGAAAATTTATCCTACACATGTTGAAATTTATCCTACACAACCCGTAATTTATCATATACACATTGTAATT